>ONZK01005065.1:3432-14757 GCA_900322385.1 Pharnaceum exiguum | reverse complement strand
TTGTTTGAAAGCTTGAGAAACGGGATTAGTAGTCGTGTCTATCATCTTCCCCTCGTCTTCCTGATCATTTCCATATATAATACCTCTATATTCGGCCCTAAATTGATTGGTTTTAGCACATTAATGGCTTTAGTCAATTAATTAGTCAAACCCAGTCCAATATAGTCAGCCCATTACACATAAAGTCAGCTCAGTCCACAAAAATTAGCCTGGCCCACATAAAAGTCAGCTAATTAATTAATTATTTAATTAATTAGTTTCCTGGCGAATAATCCACCTAAATCCTATCCTAAACCTTAAATCAGCCGAAATACCGAAATACTTATCAGATAAGACAAAAAACATATCCTATCCAAAACGGGTGGACCAGGACGAATCCTGGTCCCGCACGGAACGTGCGCCTGGCGCACGTCTCGGACTCGCATTTTATCCGAGTCCGACTTGTCTTTTTCCCCAAGAAACCCTAAACACTATAAATACCAACCCCCATTTGTCATTATTCCCCACGCCGAACTTGATGAGTTCATTCTTCTCCCTCTAAAACTAGTTTAGCATATACCTACCCCTCTAAACCTTGGTTACTTTATACCTAAAAACCCCCAATCGTGCATATATAGTGCTTATACTTGCATTATTATCATTACTTGTTGCAATCTCGTCCTGTTTCTCTTGCTTTGCATGCATAGTTCATAGGATAGTCTTACTATAGACCCTTAAATTCAGGTATTGAAGGCACTAAACCCGCTTTTATCACCCATATCATGCAATGTAGCCTATAAATGTTTAAAGTGATCACTAACATGTAAATTGACCCTTATGTGCTAATAAATACAAATTGTGGCATGTTTACACTTGTCTAATTACAAAATTGCATGTAATCTAAGATGACTAAATTAGATAATATTTGTTATTAGGTTGTTTAATCAATCTGTATGATTAATGCGCATATAATCGAATTAATTGTCTAGTAGAGGTCCTTATTTTGCCCCCGAACTGCTACAGTTTTCTGGTTAAAACCTTACTTGTTTATCTTAATAAGTAAGTGGCATTTCATTTACATTCATGTACAAATATCACCCTAGCCATAATAAGGCAAATAATACAAAAAGGTTTTCCAATGGTTTTCCTAATGGTATATTATACTTAATAAAATTGGTGGCGACTCCTAAGCATTAGCATTCAAACCTACCCACGCGGGTTGACAACGGGGTTTACCTAGAACCGAACGGGGATTAGCGATCCCCCATTAGCCGACGGGGCCCGGGCGTCTACACCATTGCCTAATTTGGTTCCTGTTAATGCTGATGGGAAGATGTTTACCCAGCAAATACAGTATGACTGGAAGCCAATGTTCTGCATGAAATGTGCTAAATGGGGACATAACATTGAAGATTGTGTTCCTGGAAGACCTCAAAGCACTCGACCTGCTATTGTCAAACCAAGGCCAAGATGTCCTGTACAACAATGGGTACCAAGGAAACCTCGTCATCAACAGAAGGAATATTTTAGTAATGAGGAGCATATTGTGAATTATATTTCTTCTGAGCATCATGTTTCAGTAGGGAAACAGATAGTAAGTGTTATCCAAGGTATGAATACTACACCTCCAGATATTTATGTCGAGCCAAATAATGTTATGCAACCTAGTACTGAAACATATAGTGGGGTAGTAAGAAGAGTCCAAGAATCAGGTAGTTATGGAGAAAAAGGAGTGGGTCCTTCCAACCCACCAATTTCCTCATGATACTCACATCATGGAACTTAAGGGGTTTCAACAAACCCCAAAAACAGAAAGAGATGAAAACCTTTCAGTTAAAATTAAAATAATGTAGATATTATAGCTTGCTTAGAGACTAGAGTTAAGGAGAGAAACTCAAAAAAGAAATCTTAATAAAATAGCTAATGGATGGAGTGTAGCTATGAACTATACACATGCACCAAATGGTAGAATCTGGATTATTTGGAAGTCAAGTGTCAATGTTCAAATTTTGCAAACTCATGATCAATTCATTCATTGCTATGTTTCTTAATAGCTTTGTTACTTTTGTCTATGAGAAGAATACAATGCAAGAAAGAGTCAGTTTATGGCAGGGTTTGGTTAGTATTTCTCAGAATATGCAGCAACCTTGGTTGATTTTGGGGGACTTCAATTCAGTCTTGTCTACTGAAGACAGAATTGGTGGTGCTCCTGTGCAAGCTGCTGAATTCAGAGACTTCCAACTATGTATTGACCAAATTGGTGTTGATTAAGTTAAAAGTACAGGTTGGCAGTATTCATGGTGCAATAAATAGGATTCTTCTTCTAGAATTTATTCTAGAATAGATTGGGTGTTAGCAAACAGTGCTTGGCAACTTCAATATAGTAGAGTGGAGGCTGTTTTTATGGATCCTACTATATCTGATCATTCTCCTATCTTGCTCAACACTGGAACTACTCAACTGAAGCTTAAAGTTCCTTTTAGAATTTATAATGCTACACTTACTCATCCAAAGTTCAATGAGTTAGTGACAGAAGTTTGGCAAGCTCTAGTCAGTGGTACCAGTATGTTCATTGTTTGGACAAGACTGAAGATGTTAGCAGCAAAGGCTAGACAACTCAATACTATTATGAGTAATGCTTCTGTTAGAGTCAAGGAGCTTCATCGGCAATTGGAATCTACTCAATCAACTCTAAGTAAGGATTTATTCAATGCTTCTTTGATTGCTAAAGAGAAGGAAATATTGCTTGACCTTGACAAATCGAGAGCTATAGACACAACTAGAAATATGACTTCTAACGACAAAGTAATAACGACCCTAAAAAATTTCATCGTTATTGATAAACAATAACGATAAAAACAAATTTCCTGTCGTCTAATATTACCGACATAACGAGGTGAATAAAAGTATGTCGTTATCTAATACTAGTGTCTATCGTTAGCAGCACAATTTTTATTCCCCCCTAAATCCCAATCCAGCGGGAAGTTTTTCCACGAAATATCTCAAACTCCCTCCACTAACTATTTTTTTTTTGGTTTCATCACTCTACTATAACTCTAAAAAAAGAAAATTCAATGAAAAAATTCACCCTTTAACTCTTCTCATCCCTCACAAGTCTCAAACTCTCAACTGGAAAATACTTTATCGTCTCCTTCCTCACAGCACCGCCGAAAGCACCACCGCTGGTCTGTTCGTTCTTCTCCATAGGCACTGCACGGTATTGTTCCCCATCTACTTTTCTCTGTCTCCCTCTATTCCCAATCAGTTACTGATTTAATTTGTTCAATTGTGTGATAACAATTTGATTCATTTTTGTTTTATTGAGTTTGCAATTAAGGCTATTGAACTTGTGCTGGGTATCCTTTGTTCCTTCCTCTCGTATCCCTTTCATTGAGCCCCCCTCCCCCAATTTTTTCTGGGTTTTTTGTTCTTTATGGGTTCTTGCTGGATGTTGTCTTTTGTTTTGTTTCATTAGACTATCCGTCTTTTCCTATTTTTGGGGTTTGTTTTTCTATATGGGTGAAGAAATGGGGTGTTTGATTTTACTGGTCCAATTGATATGGGTGTGACTGGCTAGTTGATGCTAGTTTCATGATTTGTGTCCATAGATTTATGGAACCCCATTTTTGGTCTCCAAATTAGGCGTTAGGTAATGGCTACTATCAGATAGTATGCTGCTATCAAAGTCTGCTATATTCCGAGTTACAAGTCAGCTCTGACAAATAAAAAGAAATTTAGAATCGAGCATAAATTTGTTTTAAGCTTTTAGACACTGCAATTGCCTTCAAATGCCATGGCATTCATGTTCCCCTGTCTTGTCCTTAAGAGGAAGAGAATAGGTTCCGAGTAGATACGGTGTAGGAATTCATCAACACAGTACATGTTGGTATGCAAAGTAGCTCGTTGGATATTTGTGTAATCAATCTGCCTGCCGTTTTCTAGATAAGAGGTCTGGATGTTTTGTAGAATAAAGTTTTCTTTTTTATTTGTTACTGCTGCTGCTGTTACATATTTTGTTATTTTACTTTGAAAGCTACATAGTTTGATCACTTTAATGTTATGATGCATGCATAAGCTATGCTATATTGGTTTGCTCATTTGTGAAAACGAACTTTATTTTCCCCAAATTTGCTATATTTGGAGAGTTCCTGGAGTTATTGCAGCTGCTTCCTCATTGTGAACTTTCCTTTATCAGGAATTGATACAATGATACTACTACCTATTAATGCATTTTTTTTTATGGCACATTAGATTCATGTGTACTTTGTCATTTAGGATACAGATAAGGTGTTTCATGTTTTTATCAAAGTTTTGTTGGACCTTTATATGAATATAAGGAAACGGTCAACATTTTCACATGTTGAATAATATGCTTTCTTATGTTTGGTTGGATCGTTGGGATACTTGGGATGGGTAACAAAGAACAGCACAGGAAATTGAATTTTCTAGGCAGGGCAAACTGTCTTGTTGCTTAGTTCTCATAAAGTAGAGGAAATATAATTTCCTTGTAGTTTGTCGTTGCACTTCCTTCGTTTTTAATGAAATGTTTAGTTTATTCAGTTCTGATAAGTGGAATGTCTAGTTTATTCAGGCCAAATTATTTAGTTGCTCACATTAGAAGCTAAGTCCCATATATTTCTTTTAGCGTTGGTTGGACTCTGTTATCGTACATGTTGTGCTACTGATCTTGTTTTTGATATCGCTATTGTTATTGTGCTGTTACTCTTGCTCCCTTCTCTTATTTTAGGTGCTGTTTTGTTATTTTGGCTATGTTATTCATGTGTATTATTGCTATGTGTTGTGTTCTATTCCCTTGGATGTTTAGGCATGTTGGTTTATGCTGCTGTTTTTTTTTTTATCTGGGAGGTGTGCAAAGTTTACTAAGGTTGGCTATGGTCTTAGTTTTTTTGTTTGTTACGTTATGAGTGGTGTGTTCCCATCATACAATGCTCTGGTTGTGCCCCCTCTCATCTTGTGTTGTCTGTTTCACTGCTTCACTAGTATACGTCGTGCTTAGCGCTCTATTATTGTTGTGCTCTGTTATAATTTTTCTCTGTATTGTTGAGGTCGAGAACCCAACTAGAGGGCACAATTATAGTGAGATTCTGAGTAAGACTAATATAGTTATTGTAGTGGTGTAGACTGGTATCTTGGTGACTAAGAGACTCGTGTCATTCTTTTCTGATGTAGTGATTTATTAGTGAGGTCTTTCCTTTTCCAGATTAAGAGACGTGTTTCAGATTCCAAGCTCTGAAATTGTGTACTAGTTACTAGTTGCTTGGTCATGTGATATTTTTTCAGTGTGTTAGAAAAAATTGTGTTTGGACCTTGGTAATTCTCTTCTTTCTTAACTTACATTTTAGAAAAAATTGTGAAAACTTTTTCTTAGCTACCCTTCCTAATACTTTAACTTTTCTCTAATGAAATTATCAATTTTTGTGAATGGTTAGCTCATTTCATACAGAGGTAACGTTTTTGACATGGAGGTACCTGGTAAGGATTGGATGAAACTTGAGGATCGTGGGAGGAATATGAAGCAGGGGTTCATGGTTTTTTGGATTTTGCATTCTTTAGGCTGAAAACAAACAAGATTCGATGTCCTTGTGTGGATTGTATGAATGTAGAGTTGCGTAGCCGTGAAGAAGTCTTAGTCCATTTACTTAGGAAAGAAATAATACCTAGGTATACATTTTGGTATCATCATGGGAAGACACTAGAAGATTTTTATGCTAGCATTGATGTTGTGGATGTGGATCAGCATAATGGAGGTCACGAAGAGAGGGCTCCTACTGTAGATTGTGAAAAGAATACGATGATTAGTGATTTGTATCCAAAAGTTGCCGGTGTAGAATCTTCTGTCCAAGGAACTCAAGAAGAGGAGCCAAATGAGGAGGTTAAGGCTTTTTACAGATTACTAAATGACTCCCAAGAACCTGTTTATGAAGGGTGCAAAACTTCAAGGCTGTCTGCGTTAGTTAAGCTACTTCACATCAAGACTCTTGGTCGTTGGAGCAATGAATCATTCACAATGTTACTGAAGTTTTTAAAAGAAGAGTTGCTCCCGCATGCATCGAATCTGCCGAATTCCTATAATGATGCGAAAAAGACCATGAAAGACCTTGGGCTGTCCTATGTGAAGATTGATGCGTGTGTTAACAATTGTATGTTGTTCAGGAAGGAGGATGAAAAGTTAGATGCTTGCAAGGTTTGTGAGGCTTCTAGGTGGATGACTGATAATCGCAGCGGAGAGATCAAGTGTAAAGTGAATGGTAAAAAGATAACTCACAAGGTTTTGCGTTACTTCCCTCTTAAACAAAGGCCCTCCAAAGGCTATACATGTCTTCCATGACCGCATCTTTGATGAGGTGGCATCATGAATATAGAATAAGCAAAAAAGAAGGTGATACCACAATGAGGCATCCAGTAGATTCAAAAGCTTGGCAGGCCTTTATAGTGAAACACCAAGACTTGGCAGCTGAATTTCGCAATGTTTTTCTTGGTCTTGCCAGTGACGGTGTCCAGCCTTTCTCAAATTCCAAAACTCCTTATAGCATTTGGCCCGTTTTTCTCATACCTTATAACTTGCCACCTGAATTGTGTATGAAAGAGCCTTATCTGATGTTGTCAATGCTTATTCCGGGCCCCGAAAGTCCTGGACATGCTATTGATATATACTTGCAGCCCTTTATCGAGGAATTGAACGAGTTATGGGATGTTGGTGTTAAGAAGTACGATGCTTCTGCCCGCTCTCATTTTCAACTACGTGCAGCTTTGTTATGGACCATCAATGATTTTCCGGCTTATGGAATGTTATCTGGGTGGATGACTAAAGGAAAATTGCCGTGCCCTTGTTGTATGAAAAAGACTCGCTCACTAAGACTCTCCAATGGTGGAAAGGAATGTTATCTGTGTCATAAATGCTATTTGCCTCGTAAGCATAAATAATGGAGGAGGCCAAAAGATTTGTTCGATGGAACCGTAGAGCATGGACAAGCCCCCGAAGTCTGCACTATTGATGAAATTCTTGAGCAAGTGCAAGATCTCAAGGATATTATCTTGACCAAGGCTGCTCACCTGAAGCAAAAAATATCTCATGACAAACGAGGAGACAATTGGACTAAGAAAAGCATATTCTTCAAGCTTCCGTATTGGCGGGATCTTCTACTACGCCACAATCTTGATGTGATGCACATTGAGAAGAACATATGTGATAGCATTCTTGGCACGCTCACGAACTTGAAGGGAAAGAGCAAGGATACTGTGAAAGCACGCTTGGATCTAGAAGCGTTGAACTTGAGATCTGATTTACATTTGTTTAAAGAAGGGGACAAATTGAAGATGCCTGCTGCCCCTTATGTGTTCTCTCCTGCCGAGAAGCGTAAGTTTTGTGAGTGGTTGAAAATGCTAAAAGTTCCAGATGGTTTCTCGTCAAACATTTCACATTGTGTGAATGTGAAAGAGGCAAAAAATTCGGGACTGAAGAGTCATGATTGTCATGTTATTTTGCAACATCTCCTTCCTTTCGCTCTGCGTGGTCTTCTAACAGCACCTATTCGGGAAGCTCTGATTGAGCTTTCAAAGTTTTTTGTTATATTGGGTGCTAAATCTTTAAGTGTGGAAGAGTTAGACCTAATAGAGGCTCAAATACCTATTACTCTTTGCAAGTTGGAACAAATTTTCCCACCTGGCTTCTTTGACATCATGATTCATTTACCAATTCATTTAGCTCAAGAAGCTAAACTTGGAGGGCCAGTTCAGTTCAGATGGATGTACCCTATCGAGCCCCAAATGTTCAAGCTAAATCTTATATCTGTAATCGAGCTCGTCCAGAGGCATCGATAGCAGAAGGTTATTTGGCTGATGAATGCATGACACTTTGCTCAAGGTACTTGAACACTGTGGAGACAAAGTTTAGTCGTCTTGGTCGAAATTATCAAGCAGTGAATGAGAATGCAGGAGGCTTATCTGTTTTTAATCATCCTGGCCGAGGATTAGGAGCTCAAAAAGTTTGTGAAGTTGGAAAGAAGGACCTAGTTCAAGCCCACATTTATATACTGAAGAATTGTGAAGAAGTGCAACCTTTCTTAGAGTAAGTGATGTCTGTATAACACATCGTATCATTGATGATATTTTTATCAATGAAAACTAACTCTATTTTAATACAATCATGTAGAAAATATTATTCCCTTCAAGCATCTGGTGTTAACAGCACCACAGAGGATGAGGATAAATATTATGAGAATTTAAAGAATGGTTCAAATGTGAATTAAGTAGGAAAAAATAATAATCTTGTGTTCTATGTTCTGAATGTTGTATATGCCTTGTCGTGCACATGTGCTAACTTATGTATATGGATCATTTCAGGCTGCTAACTAATATGAGAAAAGTAAGACAAAAGAGAATAAGGACTTGTTTGAATTAGCATGGGGTCCAAAATCATAAGTGACGTCTTCCAGTGGTTATATTGTTAATGGGTATCGATTTCACACAAGTGATCGTGAAAAGATTTTAAGAACCCAAAATAGTGGGGTCGTTGTGCTCGTAAACACTGGCAATGCAGATGAAAACATGGACTTCTATGGTGTTGTGAATGAGATATTGGAGCTACAATATCTTGGAGTTAATCGTGTAGTGATGTTTAGGTGCAATTGGTGGGATGTTTTTGATAAAGTGAGAGGAGTGAAGGTGGATGAATTCGATTTTGTTAGTGTGAACTCCAAACAACACCTGTAAACAAATGAGGAATTTGTTTTGGCCAGCCAAGTTAGACATGTGTTTTATGCTCCTGATCATGTGAACAAAGGCTAGCAGGTTGTGTTGAATTCGCAGCCACGTAACACTTACGAAACCTCCTCCTTCACAGCAGCGAATGACAATGACGCTGAGGAGGCATGTCAGCAAGGCGAGTGGTTTAAACCATATTACATTGCATCAAATTCGACAACACCAGTTCAGGAAACTTGTTGGAAGAGGAGTGATGTAGATCCTGTCACTGTTGAATTACCACCCCCGGATGAGAGGAATGTCAACTCTAAGAAGAGAAGAAGACAATGCTGATGTTTTTTGGTCCTCTCTAATTTTATTCCACTATAGGTTGCTCTAGTTGTAGATTTTAGTCTATTATTTTATAATGGCTTACTCTGTGTGTGTGTGTGTTTTGTGTTTTGTAAGTCATCAATCAAAGTATGGTTTTTATTAACAAGTGATATGGTTCATTTTTGTGTATCTTGCTAGCTTATCTGTCTCCTTTAATGTTCTTTGTCTCTTTAATGTTCTGATTTATTTAGTTCTAGTTCAGATTTGTAGGCTAGTGGCTTCTTCTAAGAGGCTAATGGCTCCGTCTAAGAGGGTTAGTGCAGTAGGCTCTACTTCAAAACAAAACTTCATTCCCCCGAATTTACTAGCAAGAAGACGTGGGCCTGGTTTTGTAGCAAAAGGACGTGGGAAGCGGTTGCATGAGATGTATACTGATAGGCCGGACTATTCGGTTGGGGACCCCATTTCAAATGATAGAATCCGTGGAGCTGCCTTCAATCCAAGTTCTGACGCTGCAAAGAGAAATGCTGATGACATCA
This sequence comes from Pharnaceum exiguum, assembly GCA_900322385.1. NCBI lineage: Eukaryota > Viridiplantae > Streptophyta > Magnoliopsida > Caryophyllales > Molluginaceae > Pharnaceum > Pharnaceum exiguum. Next base: position 5,203 of record ONZK01005065.1, on the reverse strand, counting down.
TGGACTTGTCCTTCGTGCCTAATTTCCTGATGATGAGATAATGTCTTCTTCTGATGATGAAACATGATATCAATCCCAGGATGACGATTTGGAGCCAATTACTATGACAAGAATCAAATGGAGCGTGCCTATACTGGTGGGGAGGTATTTGGTGATGAACGAGAGCATATCCAGCAAATCATAGATGATGAGGAGGAACCTGATCATGAAAGGATGGGGGCCATAAATGAGGAGATGGTAGATAATGAGGAACTTTTGGAGAAGGACCCAGACAATGAGGAGATGGTAGATGATAAGGAACTTTTGGAGAAGGACCCAAACAATCCCGGTATCTATTGTGGTTCAATTTTTTTCCTTATTCTCCGTTGTTATGTTTGTCATTTTCCTTATTCTCTGATGTTAAGTTTGTGCATATTAGCAAGATATTAATGCCTTCTTGTTAGGTTAAATTAGATGGACTGACCATATAGCAAGTTTTGAAATAATTGATTTTGTTAATACTTTTCTTTCTTATGATCTACAGAAGCTCCCAAATAGAAGAAACCTCGATGTAGGAACAAATGCAAGGAAATAGCATGCTTGAAACCCGGAGAGAAGCTTCCAACAGATTTTTATAACAACGGCGCTGTTGGTGGACATCATAAACTTTTTGCAAGACACTTGGGAGTTTTAGTTTGAGATACAAACATTTGTCAGATTTGAAGCGGTACAATATTACCAAACCAAAGAGAACTCTTAAACAAGCACTCAAATATCTTCCAAATGGACTTCTACAGGATGAGTGGAAATGGCTAATAATGGAGATATATTCAAAGGAAGATCACCATGTACAGACCACCTTCTTTCTTTGGGGGACTTGTATTGATGGACTTATTCTGCTCTCCTTCCCCCCTTCCCCCTCTGTTTCTCTGTCTTTCTTTTGTTATTTGTACTATGAGTGCATTGACTAGTGTTGACTTTATATGTAAACAGAAAAAGAGTAAGATTTGCTCAGTGAACAGAAACAGTTTTAAGAAAGAATTACTTCATCGGACCGGAAGCAAACCGTATAGACAAATTGCTTACGAAAGGGTAAAAGATTGATTTGTGATTATGGTAAAGTAGGTGCTTACATGAGTGAAAAATATGGATTGATTGTTTGATGCGTGAACAGGGAGCAAAGGATGGGAAAATAATGTCACTGTATGAGATGTATCGTGAAACTCATAAAAAGAAAACTACCCCCAACGACCCCAAGGACCCCAACGCATTGAGTTTTGTCCCGGGAACTATAGAGATCGGTCAAAAATGTGTAATTCTAAAATTTCTGATTTGCTTCATGTGTGTTCTGTATGCTTCACTTGTTCTGTATATTTTTTTCTTTTTTGCGACTTTGGTATTTTCACATGTTCTAGTAGTAGATTACTTATACACTTACACTATATTTGGTCTGATGAAATTCAAGATGTCATGGAAAAAAATCCCAATCTTTCTCACATGGAGGTAATAATAGGAAAAGCTTAGCTCGCCAAATTTTTCACGCAGTGCCTCTGTAGACGCCCGGGCCCGTCGCCTAATGGGAGATCAGTAATCCCCGTTCGGTTCTAGGTAAACCCAGTTGTCCACCGCGTGGGTAGGTTTGAATGCTAATGCTTAGGAGTCGCCACCAATTTTTTTAAGTATAATATACTATTAGGAAAACAATTGGAAAACCTTTTTAATATTATTTGCCTTATTATGGCTATGTGATATTTGTACAGGAATGTAAAGAAATGCCACTTACTTATTAAGG
>ONZK01005063.1:12601-23667 GCA_900322385.1 Pharnaceum exiguum | reverse complement strand
TTAAAATAAATAATTTTATTGTAATTTTTTTAATCAAGGTAAAGAAAAATGTTTATTTCTTGACGTAATAGTGTTTAATTGTGTATCACTGACTAAATAAGACTTAATTAAATTGAAATAATCTAACTAAATTCAATGATAGTAGAAATTGTAACTAATATCATTTTCATCAAACATACCCTTAGTTTCACAAAAAAAAAACATATTTTTTTACCCAAAATAATTATTCTAGTAAAATTATTTATTTTCACTAATCATTTAAAAAAAAAGTAAAATTATTTTATATTTTTTAAACGTTGGATATCAGTTATTTTTATAGGATGTGTTTGGGGTAGTTTAACAAAAGGGTGTAGTTTGCAACAAATACACAAATTGGGGTGCATAGCGTTACAAATAAACTTTGAGGGTGCAACTTACTACAACCCCCAAACCTTGGGGTGTATGATGCTACGAGCCCCGTTTCTGCTGTGTTACCGAGTACATGCTAGTTGCTACTATCAGAAAACACATTCATCAACCATTAGTTATGCCTTTTTCGGTTTGTGCTGAAAACCTGATTTCTCACTCACTTAGCAGAATATACAGTGTCCTGCTTCATATAAGCGATCACCCTGAAAGACTCTTAACTGAATCCTGAGAAAGATTGCTTACAAGGATATCGGATATGGATATTGAGATGACCTAGCGGGAAAAGCAAATGTTGAAAAAAGAAGAAAAAGATTTCCATGGGTATAAATGTGTTGTGTGGAGTTTCTAGTGGTGGCTTTGTTAGGTCAGTTTGTAATGTTTCCTGATGTTGTTGCCATAATCTGGGCAATTTCATCTACCTATCTTTACATTGAACTGAACTGAGTACAGGCTCTCGTATATCTGAGTATATTTTCCATGATTGCGGCCAATTTTTTTGTAATGGGCAAACAAAACTAAGACTTTATCTTCTATTTATACTTGGGATTTCCCCCATCCTGGCTTCTGCTTTTCCCCCTTTTGCTCTATCTCAAACTTCCCTTCCAACACCTATTATTCTAAATCAACTCTTAGCAGTGATGAGCCACGGGAACAAATGGTGTGACTTATTCATATCAAATAATCCAGCCACAATCAGGAACCACGAGCTTAGCATGCGGCACAAGGAGGATGTGGCGAAATGGCTTGCCGATATGCGGGCTCAGATGGCTAATAAGGCCAAGGAAGAGAAAGCCGCCGCTTGCGCCTTGGAACAAATTGAAGCTAGAGCTAAACGCAGTTACCAAAAAGATAATGGCGGACACCCGGTTTTGGTCAGCTCTACATGTCACTTTACATCCATTCAGCAAACATAATTAAGGTCAAACTAACCAAAAAGCCACAAAAGTACAACCAAGGTTGCATAGATAGAGATGGACCCAAACGAGCCGGGGATAACTAACTAGTGCTTGATTTACGAAAGTTACAATAGCTTACAGGAATAAATAGATCGTCCTTCACGAATGATATCGATACCTACAACACGGCTACCCAAACTTCGCCGGGACAACTTACTGCCAGAACTTAGAAGGCCAAAGAAAAGCCCCACTAGAATAGAGTACCATCCAGCCACAGTTAAGACTGATAAGTTGCAATTTACAAAAGTTCAGGAAACGGGCAAATTTACAGCAACAGAGTACCCTCCATTTGTTAACTTAAACACGGTTACCAAACTATGCCATAACCACCAACTGCATAACGTCGTTTACAATCTACAATGTCTCTTGCATCTCGTTTCTTCTTCAGGGGCCATCTAAGAAGTGTAAAAGAGAATTAACAACTCACAATGTTAGGAGAAGTTAACTTCTAATAATAACCAAAAAGCAAAGTACAAATTTGCGTAACACAGGCAAGTTAGCAACCAAATTATATTCGTTTAGAAAAAATGCACACGGACTTAATAATCGCCCAGATAATTAACCAGCAAGAATGAGAATAGAACATGAAAGACAACTCTCTATATATCTCATGCAACATGAGCACAAGATTAGGGCTTGCATTCTGGAGTTCAATTATGGGACGTTAAAATTTTATATAGATAGATTCAGAAAACTGTTAGCCTATATTAAGTTGCTCCGTACGGCATTAAAACTTAGAAAAGATTGCCAATAGCAATAGGATTTTGTCTTCCATTTCCATACATCAATCGATTCATATGTTATTTTCTAATGTCGTAACTCTTATTTAGTAGATAACCTAAAATGCAAGTTTGTCAACATGAACAGCTTCACTAATATTAGCATAACAACATCAACATGCTCTCTCAATAACAACTAGAAGGCGAAAGGCAAATAGAAGGTAATCATACCTATTAATTATAGCAGGGGTAAACGTGTCCAAGCTAATACTTTTGACCTCAATGGAACCACAGCTTCCCTTGTGTACAACAACCTTTACAATAACAAGTTAGCTTTAGTCACAACTCACAAGCCCAATTTGGGTCAGCTTGCTAGGACCAAAGAGGATACAAACAAGTAAACAACCAACAAATGCTCAAAACAACATGCGTGTGCAGGCGTGCAGTACCACCTAAACCCAAAGTTAGCATCAGTGCAAGGAAAGAACACACTGCACCTAATGTAATTACCTTCAAAGAATTATTCTCGTTCTCCAAAGAAATTTTCCTTTTCTTTTCAGGGCAGCTGCTAGTACCGCTGGCTGTCTCTGCTTTCTCGAACAATATATTTTGTATCTGAAACCAACCAACAATACAAATCATCCTAGATCAAACACAAATGGAAATCGAGAAACCATGAAATGAAAGCTGGAGTTAAAGACCAGCATTTGAACGCTGTTGAAGTGCAGAAGATAGTCACAATTGCTTCCTGCAGCGCAAAGCACTAATTACCTCTAGGGGAGACTGGACAGAAATACCATCACACTGAGAGATAACATCACCAGGACACACTCCTGCAGAGTCTGCTGGAGATCCCTTCATTACCTGGCATGGCTCATTCAGTGAGATACAAAAATTGCCCATAGTTAAAACTCGAAAACTATCAGTTTCATATCATAAACAGCAGAAGGAATGTACCTTCTCCACAAAAACACCTTCAATACCAGGGAATTTCATATGTATGGCTTCCATCTTGGAGATATCAAATGTGTCAAAACATCTAGTCTTCAATCCAAGCCAAGGGCGTTTTACTTCCCTACAGTGATGACAATATGTAAACGAGTACCCTGATGCCACTGAATCACAGTATACACAAAAGATGAAAAAAGAGAGCAAATATTACTACTGTCACTTTATATACCCATATGTATTGACGTGGTCCAAGCATCTCCGGACGATGCTGCTTAAGAGAAAAGCAGTACAACCCTTGTCTATAGGTCTGAAGTTAATACCAATTATATCTCCAGTAACCATGTCCACCAGGGGTCCACCAATGCCATACTAGTACACAAGAAGACAGATGTTATTAATTACCCCATAGAGAAAGCTTTTTCATCAAAGTTTAAAAAACATGAAGAATACAACTATCGAAAGCATAGTGAACCACGAAGCACAATCTTTTGATACGAGTAGGTTTCAAACATTAGAGAACTATCCAATCCAAGAAAAAGGGAAAACAGCTGAAAGTAGCAAAATGCAGCCATTTTCTATCTACGAGTTTCTATCTACGAGCAATATAAGAGATAAACATAGACACAAAGAATGCCTGAACTAGAATTCAATCCCAAAGGAGAAGGATGGGAGAAAAGAGAAGCCGTTTACCTTTGATATAACACAAGTGGAAGATAAAAGATCATCAGAATCAAGGTCGATATATTGAAGACCCGTCTCTCCGGAACAAGCCAATAAATCATAGGTGGTCAAATGACGGCCAAGGGCTACCACACTTCGCCATGTGACAAACGTCTCAGAACTCAGTTCCACGGTCGGAACTTGAATACTGGACGTAGGCCTTATAGTCAAAGTAGCAATGTTGTGATGGTGGTCCAGATATGTGACACAGCCTAAGACTTTTTCACGATTAGGTAAACGTACTTTCACCTGAAACAATGACCAGTGTAAGCTTAAGAAATGTTAGCGGCTTGCAAAAGAAAAGATAATCAAGATGTTAGCCCACATTTATTGGGAGTATGGAACAACTATAATTCCTTAAAACACTATGTATGATAAGTGCTCAGACAAGCTGCTCACATACAGAGATAAATGTCACTCAACCCATACCTTCAAGGAAATATAAGAAAGGCTATGCTGTGAGAATTACTAAGAGAGCGTGGGCATATAGTCTTAAGAGGCCATTCTTTAGGACCAGAACTTAGTGAACTAAGTGACGAGGAAACTCCTGAACTAAACTTAACTAAATTGTACTTATAAAATGTTAAAGAAAACTCCTTAACTAAACTGAACTAATCAGAACTGAATTCTACAGAAACTTGGACTAGTTATGTTAGGTAGAGTGAGTCATCGTTGAATTGGTGCAAAGCAGTCAACATATGCTTTTTAAGACAATGACGGTTTCCACTCTAACCCAAGAGAAAATTCACGAGAAAGAAGGGTTCTTTCAAGATGTTGAAGATTGGAAACCCAAATCACATCCTTCAACTGTTTTAAAGTGAATATTCTTTTTCTCCTTTTTAATTTCAGAATTAACCCTAATAATGATTTAAGCTTACCACTTTCCTTCTTTGAAAATGCATATGCTCCTGTTATAAAAAAAAACATACTAACCGTAACATTTTGAGGTTCAAAGTCAGCATCCTCATCTTCTGGTCTAAAAAGCGTAGCTAAGGTTAAAACTGTCGCAACTTGACCATCCCACTTTATAATAGTTCCAGAACAAGCAAAGAGAGTGGCTCCCTCTGCATATAAAAAAAAGTATATAACTTTACAAAATTCTTATATGTATTCAAAAAAGCAAAGCGACACCGAGAAAGAAACATTGAAGTTCAGCTAGCTCACCACAATAGGATTTAACAGCAACAACACATTGAGATAGTCTAGAAGCAATCTTTTTAGCCGCTATACTCGTGTGATCACCTTTTTCCACATTGCCAAACGAGTCACGGTAAGGTTTTTTTAAATACCCTGTCACATGAAAAAATCAAAGGGCTTCCATGAGAATAGTATAGAATACTAAAGTGCTATTCTTTTCAGCTCAGTTTAATTAAAGAATAATCTCTTAATTAATTTAGAAAAAAATTATGTAAACCCGTTTCATATACGAGACCGGGTATTAATGATCCTTCATCTACACAATAATGACCCTTTGACTGCTCGGCTACGCAATAATGATCCCTCTACTTATTTTCTCATTAATTTAAGCTCGTAACTTGTGGGCAACAACTTAGCTTAATGAATTATTATTAACTTTCAACTTATGAATATGAAGCCCCTTGTTCTTTTCAAGTTCAGTTCATTTCAAATTTCAATTTCATTCAGTTGAGTTCAATTTTTGTGCTCGTAACTTGCAACCGCCATAAACGTACAATATTGATAGGGTTGTGATAAGTGTTTGAGTGAACAAAAAGTTGAGTTCTTTTCAGTTAATTGTTATTCATTTTGATGTGAAGTTGCGGAAAGGCAATACTTGTTTAGCAGTTTTAATAAAACAACTGAAAGCTTGAGAACATCTAGAAACCTCAAACCCCTCCTCTTAAACAATGAGGACTACATAGTTTACTTTTACTTAACAGTGGGTGTTAGTTTCTATAACAGAGATATTTTGAAACAAGACAATCAAACATTTTCCTAATGAAATACTATAATAAAAGGTACTCAGTACTAATTAACAAGAAAAGAATGATAAGTATACAAAAGCTAAGCGCATAAATATATACTCTTACTAACCACAAGGGAAAATAACTCGCTGACTAAGGCCACGCTTGTCTGATTTGGACCCGAATTCCAATTTCGTTTGTGAAACTGTACCCATCGTTTCGTGCTGAATAAATTATAACAGTGTATTGTTGGGTTGAGTTGGGTGTTTTAGGGTTTGGAGAGGGAGAGGCAGGGGTCTTTCATTGTTTGCACTTGTACCTTTGTGGATAATATATATTATTCCGTGGGATTTTTTTTTTTTTTTGGAAAGCTTACTCCGTCAGATTTTATATAGAACCATCTACAACTTTGGCTTATTTGCGAAAAACTACCTTAAAAGTTTGTTTTTATAAAAAAATTACCTATAAAGAGCAAAACCTTGGTTAAAGGGTCTAAAAAGACCAGAATACCCTTACTAAATGTAAGAACTTCAATTGAGAAAAGAGAGCAGTAAGAGCACAAACACAACTTTGGAATTTCAAATATAATTTTGTTAAAAAAATTGGAAGGAGATAAGAAAGGGAAAAAAGATCAATTGCGAGGCACGTGATTATGAACAAGGGTATTATCGTCTTTTCAGACAGTTTGACAAAGTTTTTGATCTTTATAGGTAGTTTCGTAAAAAAAAAAAAACTTTTTTTTTTGACAAATAGGCCAAAATTGTAGATGGTTCCTTACAAAATTATCTTTTTTTTTATGGAGACTTTTTTGTGAGAGATCACTTGTATGAATATATATCCATATTTAAACTCCCTTCTCATGTCCCTTCAAAAAAAAAGCTCTCTTCTCGGGTTGAAAGCTCTAGTATCCCCCCACCCAAGTTTAAACACCACTCCACACTTTCTTTGCATAAGAGCATTCAAAAAACAGGTGAGGCACAAGACTTGTAGCACGCTCACACAAGTAGCAGAAGCTTGCTAGATGGTACCCCTTTTTTGAAGATTGGCTTGGATGACCAAACAATTCTGGATTGACAGTAAGGAAGTGATGCTCTTCTTAGGCAAATTGACAGGATCCCATATAACTTTCCTCCAGAGGAAATTTCGCAAAATGCCATTCAAGTAATCGTAGGCCTTGCTCACTATGAATTTTCCATTTGACACACCATGAGTCAAACATTGTTTTTGCTGCATCTCTCGAGCTAGGTTTCTCATACAAGTGATCTCTCACTAATAAGAGATTTTTCCATTGCCAGGACGAGTTTGACTAGAACTCAATTTGCCATATGTTACTACTCTTGATATAATGTACCCAAACAAAAGTAACATTATTAGTAGAAATTCTCCATATAGCTTTGAGAATTCTCCATATAGCTTTGAGAATAAGCGCTTTGTTCCAACTTAAAATCTCCTTGAAGTTTTAGCCCCCATGTTGCTTGGATCGACACATTTTCTTCCAGCTCAAGAATATTATTTTTCTACTTCCTTCTGGCACTCCCCAAAAAAATCTTCTAATAATCTTCTCAACTTCATCAATCACACTAGCAGGTATGAGTATTGAAGAGCTCCAACAGTTGAGCAAACCACATATATCAAGATTTATCAATTGCAATCTACTTCCATAAGGCAACAACGAAGTAGCCCAATGAAGAGCATGCTGCTTGATTTTGTCTAACAATGAATGAAATAGGTCTACAGTGAGTCTCCTTGTGCTTAGAGGGAGCCCTAAGTACTTGAATGGTACAGAATCAACAACTGTAACAATTTCTTGTTGTACATGATTAGAGACACCATCGAATTAAATGTCAGATTTGCTAGAGTTTATAGTTAAACCTAAGAGTTTCAAACAACTGAAGCGTATTGTGAAGGGACATCACCCCTAGTAAAGATTAAGAGAACATCAGTTAAAGCAAGATAATTGATCTTAACTCGAGCGCACTTGGGATGACTGTTGAATAGCCTGTCACAAGTCAATTTCCGGAGTAGCCTTGATAACGTTTCCATGCACAAGACAAACAAATAAATACGATGATACAGGGTCCCCTTGCCTCACCCCCTTCTTTCCTTCAAAAAAGCATGTAAGCCACCATTGAGTATAAGAGAATAGTGTGGTGATGAGATACAAACCATAATCCAATTCACAAAACTTGCTGTAATTCCAAAAACTAGTAGAGAAATTTTCAAAAACTCCGAGTTAACATTATCGAATGCTTTCCAATATCAATCTTGAGAAGTACTCATGGAGAGATGTGTTGTTGCCCATACCGTCTCACTTGTTCCTCAGCTGTCAAATGAAAATTCAATAATTGGTTTGTTTCTTTTTGTGTTTGGTGGCATGGTGCAGAGTGTTGTTGGCAAGGAGAGATGTGATATTGGCACAACAAGAGAGCAACAACAAGTAAGATCGATGAGTATGGGATGAAGAATAACATCATCATAAATGAGAGTAAGAAAAACAAATGATTGTTTGGTGTTGCCTTGTTGGGACTGAGATGACGCCCTTAGTGGTTGTTGCAAATTTGGGTTGCTTGGTTGTGGTGCTGGATTGGGACTGTGTGGTGGACTTGTCTCGCTACAAGGAGTCAAGATGGCTTTACTGGGGATGGACATGAGATCTTAGGCCTGTTCGTTTCGCACCTTATTTACAGCTTATTCAATAATCTTAAGCTGAGTTTATAAGATAAGTTTAACTTTTGCAAATACGATGTGTTCGTTTTGTCAGCTTATAGATATCCAATAAGCTAGCTTATTTGGTAAGCTATATGAGCCAGCTTATTAGATAAGCTCATATTAATAAGCTTTCTATATTCCAATATTACCCATACTAAAAATATTACCCCTTTATAATTGACAATTACAATTGTTCTTTTATGTCATTTTACATTCATCAGTTTTAGCTAATACATCCGAATACCCTAATCAGATTATCTATTAAGCTTAAACTTCAGCTTCAACTGCAGCTCAAGCATCAGCTACATCTTCAGGTAGGTTTGGCGAACAGACCCTTAGTCCTGAAGAGGTCATGACCGTTTCTTATAACGGTGGTTTTGGTGCAAAGAGGTTGTCTCTCTTCGTGTTGTGTTTGGGTATTGAGGTTGTCTGGTTATGGTTATCAATGGGCATGTGTGTTTGTGGTGGTGAATGATGGCTTATTACTGTATCCATGGGGAGGAAGGACAATGCGGGTAAGTAATAAATATCGTACTCTTGGAAAATATTACTTCAATGAGGGCAATTTTGTCTTTTAACTGTTAAATTAGACGGAGTTAGTAACAGAGGGCACCGTGTGCAAAAATTGAAAGCTCAGCGATATTATCCCGTACCAGATTCAAAATTAATGGGTATATAGTACAGATACCCGATTGTATGCCATAAATAATTCGGCAAGTCTTTGGTACACTGGATGTACCCATACACCGGTTGGAGTTATAACTAATAATCAAAGAACTGACTAATGAAATTATATAGGTGACTATTGATAAATGTTGAAATTCTTTGGAAAAACAATACACCGGATGTACCCAAGAATTGGAGTAAATAATTGGGGATATCTCCATAAGAGTATTCTCCTCGGACATTACCAACCACTAGTTAAGAACCTAAACTTAAGACACTGCAGATAACAAAGATTAGATAAAGAACAAATTACAGACACTCATGGAGCGGCTATTATATCTTATATCAAGTTAATAACATTAAGCCAGTTACTACACTTCGACGGGAATAATTTACTGATGCCAGAATTTACAAACAGTTAAGAGAACCTCTACTAGACTCTCCCGCAACACTCTAAGCAGACCCACCAAAGCTTAACAGTGCGTTGCAATCCACAAAAGTTATGTTGGCATAGGATTACCAAACTTCGCGAAGTCCACCAACTCTATACGACGTGATTTACAATCTAAAATGTCTCGTTTCTCCTCCAGTGGCCATCTAAGAATGAAGTGCAAAAGATTATAAACAAATCACAATTAGGCCATGCTAGGAGACAATGGAATAAAAACTCTGAATAGCAATCACACAAGTTCACAACATTAAGAAGAGTTATTTCTAATAAAGCCAAATGGCTAGGTACAGATTTGTTATGACAAAAGGTAAGTTCTCATCCAGATTATATTGCTCTTGGAACTCCACAGGGACTTAATTGACCAAATAACCAGCAAGGACAAACTGATATGAGTCAAGAAAGTATCTATGCAAAATACATATGTATATCATCAGTATGGGCGGCTGGGCGCCAGATAAGGGCTTGTGTATCTGGAGTTCAACCACCGGATGTCATGAATTCACATTGACCTGGAGGTCAAACCGTCAAAGTCTAACTTAATACATTCCAGCTGTTAGCCTCTGTATGTTAATTCACGAGGCTTTAGAATTATTACAACACTAGAAAGGATTGCCACTGGCAACTAAATTTTTCCCTGATCGATAATTTCACATTTTTTTCAAATTGTTGCAACTCTAAATAGCTGTTTTTTTAACCAAAACGCTAATTTGTCAACATATACTGCTTAACTAAGATTTATCCAAGCTTTGCATACAAGCAACATGCTTGCTCAATAACAACTAGAAGGCTGAAAGCAAGTTTAAGATTATCATACCTATTGATTATAGCAGGAGTAAAGCTGTCCAAGCACAAATTTTTGACCTCAGTGGAACCACAGCTTCCCTTGTATATGACAATCTTTACAACAACAACGACAACACAACGTTAGACCCAAGAGCTATTGGGGTTAGCTAGGAAGGACCAAAGAGGACAGACCACCCAAACACCCAAAACAATATGCATATTACCTCTAACTCCAATGTCTTAGAAGAAATTTTCCTTTGCTCTCTTGGACGGCTGCTACTAGTACTACTATGACAAGAAGATTCCATGGCTTTCTCTGCTTTATCGAACAAAATATTTTGAATCTAAAACCACAAACAAAACAAATCATCCTAGAATGAGCACTACTGGAAACTGATAAACAATAAAAATCAAATCTGGATTATGAGACCAGCATTCTAATTGCTCTTGAGGTGCAAATATAGTCACAATTGCTTGCTGCAGCACAAAAGCACTAGTTACCTCTAGGGGAGATTGGACAGGTATACCATCACACTGAGAGATAATATCGCCAGGACACACTCCTGCAGACTCTGCTGGAGATCCCTTCATTACCTGGCAAGCCTCACTCAGTAAGATGCCAAATTTACTCCAAAAGTTGAAAACAACCCATGCAAACTCATAGAGTACAGAAGAATGAGCTGTTAGGTAAGGCCAATAATGTACCTAGACTATTTTTTATGATGAATTTGCTCTCGAAATAGTCATGCGAGTTGCAATTAGATGTAAATTCATGTAAAAT
>ONZK01005061.1:8389-23732 GCA_900322385.1 Pharnaceum exiguum | reverse complement strand
TTATCTTTTTTTAGTTTGGCTTAGGAAATTTTGAGTTTTTGTTTGAAAAATGGAATTTGGAAGTGAACACAAATGGTGGAAAGTTGTTATCTTTTTTTAGTTTGGCTTAGGAAATTTCGAGTTTTTGTTTGAAAAATGGAATTTGGAAGTGAACACAAATGGTGGAAAGTTGTTATCTTTTTTCAGCTTGGCTTAGGAAAATTTGAGTTTTTGTTTGAAAAATGGAATTTGGAAACAAATTCTCTCTATGGTGTTGCTATCTCCTCTCCAAGTTGCTCTCAATGTCGACATCCTTCCCAAAGACTTGCTAGTGTTGGTAGAACTTGCAGTTCGTAGAACGTCATTGAATTGGTTTATTAAACTATATATGAGTTTGTGGTCCACTTTTAATTTGTCTCGCAATTTAGTCAAAAGTGTAGTTTTGTTTATGCATGTCATACTCATCAATGTGATTATATTGCACACATGCAGTAAGCTGGGTTTTTCTTGTTTATCTTCTTTTTTTCTTTGTTTTTTTTTGTTCGTCCTTTCTTAGCAATATTTCTGTGCAAAGGAATTTAGATGATGGAAATGTGAGAAGATGTAAATGTAAATGAGTCTATACAGTATATTAGTGCAGACTGCTTGATAAAATTGAGTTTTTTTTTTAAATTCCCAGGTGCTCTATCTGGCTTTTACAGCAAGAAGCCTGCTGCAGCTGGTCTGTTGATCTGCTCTTTGGGAACCGCCACAGGTAGAGATTTGAAAAATAGTTTGCCTGCTATGATGTGTGTAAATCTATATGCTATGATGTCTATATGTATGTGGATACTGTTAGTTTAGGTGCTTCAAAATTAATGTTAATTTTATTTTTTTGATAATTAAGAGTTAGTGGTCAGGAGTCATGGAGTTAGTGGACTCCCATGATAGCCTAGTTTATAGGATTGTTGCTACTGATGTGGGTTAGTTGTAGTTAGTTGAGGCCTATTTTTACCATGCACCCGGGTGCACCTTGCAAGGTGCACCCGGTCCCGCGCGTGTACTACACGCGCGGGGGAAAAAGAAATTATGCCCAGTCGGGCGCGTGTGACTAAAAAATTACAAAAAAAAAAAATTCTTTTCCACTTTTTTGCTTTGTCCTATTATTAAAATATACGGTTTTGGTCACACATAAACCTTCCCTTACAAAGTTGGTTATATAAAAGGGGTGTCCCAACAATTTTATAATACTTGTATCAAAAAAAACTTTTTGTGGGGCAGTCATCCCTGACCTTTCATTTTGCCAGAAAAAATGAACACCATCGTACAACAGTACATCAGCCACCACACCGTACCACCATCATCAGCCAAAGTCATATTTGCCATAAATCCTAATCAAAATTAGTCATCTCCACAACAAGTCCAAATCCGTAAAGAAACTCGACAACTAATACATATGCCGCCGCCTTCCCCATTCTCAGTCCCTTCATTTCCTCTTTCCTCCTCACCACCCTCATCTCCACTCTCACCCCTCCTACTCCCTTCTCTCTCCTCCGTCATCTCCATAGCCATACTGTCCAACGGCGGGGGCGACAACAATCATCTGCATCGACTGCAACCTCGACGCCACCTAGGCCTCATATATCCTCCTCCTACATCACCCTCGTTGATAACTTCACTATCCCTCTCTCTCTCCTCCTGCGACGACCTGGGGGTGCTGCTATTAGAGCCGGTTTTGACAGAGCTTTCGTTGTCGACCTCCAATGACGACGACGATGATAACGATGATGGTGACTTTTCCCGTTACCATTACCATCGCCGTTAGTTTTGAAGGTTTGTCACTATCGTAATAAAAAACTTGATAAACACAAGTTTGCCACTATCGTAATAAAAAACTTGATAAACACAAGTTGATTCAAGTATCAATTATACACTATCTAAGTATCCAGTCTAGTTGTGAAAGAATTTTTATAATAACAACCCAAATAACACTGAGTTTTGCAACTTTGTATACTCTTGATTTCTTTCCTTCTTCCATATTGATCCGCAAACGTGGGTTGTCAATATTAGGTTGATTTTGCAACAATTATGGTTCTATCTATCAATCTCTGATCTATATATTTTTTCCCACTATACTTTAAACTCGACTACAACCAAATGAAGGCATTAGTAAACACGTACCCACGATAATTTATCATATCATACAGTTCATAACTAAAACCAATCATGATCCCCAATCAAAAAAATAACGGTCCGTCTATTTTGTGCATATCAAATATACTTTTATCTGATTTTGATGTGGCACATCTGTCATACCTATACCCATTATACCCCTACCCCAATATTTTGTGACTCCCTTGCATCTTCCCCCTTCCCCCGACACATACATCTTCCCCCGACGATAACACCAACAAGCCATACGGCAACATATCCACCCCCTTCCCCCGACAACGCCAGCCACCACATCCTCCCCCTTCCCCGCAACGCCAGCCAACGCCACAACATCCAAAACATAAAAAAATCACACCATCATCATCTCAACAAAAACGGACCCCATTTCTAAAAAGCCCTTATACCCACCGTCAATAACGCAAGTTCGCAAGGTATTTTCTGGCTGCGCCGGCCTTATCAAAAGGCACCCGAAGGGAAAAGGTGGGGAAGGGTGAACCTTTAAAAGAAAGGTTAATTAAACTAGGGGTTTAGGGTTTAGATCTGGAAAATTGGAAGAGAACGAGGAAGGCACTACAACGGTGGGTGGTGGATGTGGGAGGACGGAGCCAAGGGTACGGTGTAATGGACATGTGGATCGGAGGACAGAGCTAAGGGTAATAAGAGTTTTGTTGAGACAACGGTGAACGGTGGTGAATGAAGGTGTGGTGTTGTGGCTTGTGAGTGAGGGAGACAATGGAGATATTTTTTATTCAGTGAAGGAGAAATTGAGCGTGTATTAGGAAGATGAGGACTTTTTATTTTTTTGTAGGAAGGCAGAGTTAAGGAAGTGAGATGGGGTAAAAATGACATTGCCATTGTCTTCAAGTGTGAACACATTTATTTGATAAGAAAAAAGTTTCCTAAAAAGGTATTAATATTCTGTGCTTCTAAGCACAGAATAGAAAAACCCAAAAAATAATAATGGTCTGGTTAGCCATTTCGCAAACTTAAAATGCAATGTACAAATGAAATTGAATTGAATAAGAGCAAAGCATTAATTAATATGGAAAAGTCTATGAAAATTAGTTGTTAACTTAAATAGATCCAATAATTAACAAAATTAGACCCAATCAATCCAAAGTACCACATTATTACTTACTGTACTTGCCTACTTGGTACATTACACTAGTATTCTTTCCAGTCAGTCAAATCTTAGTCCTATAACGAACGTTACAGTGTGGCGTGGCGTGGCCTGCCTACTACAGTACTGCTCACTTCTTCCCAACGAACGTTGTCATCTCAGCCCAATTTTAGTAACCAGTCAACTAACTCAAATCACCCCACTATCATCCCCACTACACTAGCAGTAAGCCAGTAACCTTCCCTTTTCAGTTTTCACCATTTAGGCAATTACTTACCCCACACCACACCACACCACACCACACCCCCTACAAACCAGCACAGCACAGTAACAAAATATCTCACCCAAATCTTCCTTTCCGATTTTATTATTATATTATATTATATTATTTCCCTTCCCCATTTCAAAAATCAAAACCCTTTCTTCCGCCTTTTTCCCTTCCCAAATTTTCAGCCTTCCCGCTTCTCCTCAATAAATAAACCCACCCTTTCCCCTCATTTCATTTCAACTTCTCATTTTCATTTCTCACCCCCTCAACTCCACTCTCTCTCTAACCAACCCCTCTCTTTCACAATGGCAAACTCCTCTCGTCCTTCCTCAACACGCCCCCCGCGCTCATCTCGAACAGCAAACAAGAAACAAAAAACAAACAAAGGCAAAGCCAAGTTAGTCGCCATCCCAAAACCGGAAGACGAAGGAGAGGTTATCGATAACATGGAGATAGAAGAAGAGTATATTGACGACGCTGACCTTAAAGGCGCTCATCAGTCTGTGACTGTCGCTACTGGTGAGTCGTCCTCTTCTAATTCTGCTGGATCTGATGACAACGTCAACGATGACGACGCTGCTGCTGCTGCTGCTCGTCCTTCTATACGACGTCGTGTTGTTGAGGCTGTTGTTGATGACGAGGATGATGATAACTGTCGGTTTCTCGGTGCGCCGATACCGGAGGAAGAAGCGCTTGCTCGTTGGCCTGACCGGTATAAAGCCAAGGTTAGTTAGTTAGTTAGGGCATAATTATGTATTTCTCTTTTTTTATTTGAAATGTTGTGGTGTGTTGTTTTGGTTTGATTTAATTTATTGTTTTATTTTTGAAACAGGAGAGGAAGAAGAAAGTGGTGGTGAAAGGGAAAGGGAAGAAGAAAGTTGAAGAGGAGTATGAAGACGTGATGGCGAAGCGGCATTTCTATAGGGCTGAGGTTGATGGCAAAGTTGTCTATGATTTATTTGATCATGCTCATGTCAAGGTTTGCTTTGCTTTCCTTTTGATTTTCCTTTTTTCTTTTGTTATTTGTGATTGTATTGTTCATAAGTGTGTGACTATGTTTGACTAATTTCTGTTTAAACAATTGTTGTTAAAAACATTGTTAAATATTTGTGATTTTGTACTGTATCAGTTTGCATATGAAAGTTAATATCATCATTGTGTGCAGTTGTCTAATATGTGTGTACTTGTCTGCTTTTCAAGTTGGTTAAAAGATCATCATTATTACTATGTATAAATACACACTCTGCTTCATAATTCTAGTCCTTCTTGTTTGGTTTGTGATTATGCATTGTCTATGTGGTATATGTTATAGTGTTTTGGTTATGCCTCTGCATATGCTTTTCTTTTCTATTTAACAACAGGACATGTCAACTTTATCATGTCTTTGAATGATAATCATGACTTAACTGCAGATTGGTGTTTGAGTGATTTTAGTTGATTTATTATCATTTTTTACAAGTTTGTGTTAGCATTTTCTTATATATATCTTATCTTAAATGTTGATAATATGTGTAATTGATTGAGAATTTTCAAATGGGTGTGACATTGGGTGAAAGATCACCATTACTATATTTAAATACTTCTTCTGTTTCATAATTCTAGTCCCTCTTGTTTGGTTTATGCACAAATTCACCCTCTCTTACCTATTTTGCCATCTGTCCCAACTCATTTCTCTGTCGTACCCTCCTCCCTCCTTGTATTCCATTCTCTCTCTTTAGCTCACCTCTCCTCACACTACTCTACCATACTCTCTCCTCTTCTACCCTTCAGCTGCCAATCTCACCAACACTACAATTGCAAATCCCCTGTGCCCCCATCCAACACATGCAACCAAAATTCTACCTTCTTGTGTCAGATAAACTGTCAACAGAATTGTCCAAAGAAAATCCACATACTGAAACAATGGAGAGAGATGGGGACATGCAAATGTGCTGTCTGCAGGACCAATCAAGCCTAATAGCACAATTGTTTGGATTTCTACTTTCCTTTGTTGCTCTGTTACATTACTCAGTTTTTCTGCATGTCTGATAGATATCTTTTGGTCATGTTTGTGATATTGACTTTTGGTCTAATGAACATGATCTGACATGAGGATTTGGCTTATGATTATGCTTTGTAGTCTGGTATCTGATTATGCTTTGGAACATTGTCTAATTCATCACTTTGATTAGTTTTAATCAGGATGTGTTACATTGTGTGCTTTTTTTTCCTTCTTCTGTTGAACGCTGAGACATGACAAACTGATCTTATCTTTGAATGATAATTCAGGACTCATTTCCATTTATTAGTTTCAAAGCAAAAAAAATGTCCCCTGAACTTTAGGTGCATGTCTGTATGATAGTAATTTTTATGAACATCTGTGAAGGTACTGAACTGTGTATTTATCGTGTTTGAAATATAGCCTGGCGAGGGTGAATCGTTGCCCTACATTTGCAAGATCGTTGAATTATTTGAAGGTGTTGATGGCCACGCTTATTTCTCTGCTCAGTGGTATTACAGAGGCCGTGACACTGTAAGTAACAAGCCAGACTTATAGTATCACTCTATTGAATGGTATCATTCTGTTGCTTGCATTGTACAATAGCTTGAGTTGGTAAGCTAATGTTTGATGTTTCCATGTTCTGCAGATAATCAAAGAAGGTTATATGTTGAGTGAGGACAGGAGAGTGTTTCTCTCTGAAGTCACAGATGATAATCCGTTGGGCTGTCTTATGGAGAAATTGACTATACTGAGAGTACCACCAAATGTAAGTTTGTTCCCTATATTATCTCCTTGGTGAATAATTTTTGTTTTGTAACTTGTTCAACCTGAACTAGTTTGAAGTGGCTAACAACTTGTGTTCAATTCTAATGACAGTGGGATAAAGCTGCGAAGAAGGAAGAAAATCCAAACTATGATTACTACTATGATATGATGTACTTGCTGCCATACACCTCTTTTGTTATACCCCCTGAAGGTATTTTACATTTTGCAATATTTTTAGTCCTGAGCATATCCATGAAATTATTTACAAAGCAGTTTCAATTTTGTATCTTGTTCGTTCAACCTTTCAGATCATGATGGACCTGGTAGTAAATCAAAGACTCTCGCCACGTGTCAAGGTGACTCTGTTGAGTCTATTGCTGGTGCCGTGTGCCAGGAAAATATGTCCACTGTCTCTGTTAAGGCTGATTGTAAAGCAGAAGCTGCTGCTTCTTGGTGCAATGGAAAAGAGGGTAGTTCAGCAGAAGGATCTTCTAAGAAAGAAATGGTTCTTTTGGATTTGTACAGTGGTTGTGGTGGAATGTCCACTGGGCTTTGTCTCGGAGCCAATAAGTCCAAGTTGAATCTTGTCACTGTCAGTTTTCCCTTAATTCTGTGATCTGCCACTGTATTTATATATCTTCATTTGCCTTAGAACCTGTGTGGTGTGAGTATCTGATCAGATAATTCCTTTTTGCAGAGGTGGGCGGTGGATATGAATGCGGATGCCATCGAAAGTCTTGCTCTGAACCATCCAGAGACCAAAGTAATATTTGATTGTCCTTGTGTTTCTATAACATGTCCCCTGTAAGTCTCAACACCACTCACCCGTAGATACTTTTTTGACAGGTTAGGAAGGAATCAGTTGATGACTTCCTCCTCTTGTTGAAGGAGTGGCAAAGATTATGTACATCATTTCAGTTGATTGAAGGTGAAGAGAGGCATGCAGCAATTGATGCAATGATTGCTGAGGATGAGGATAATGCAGATGATGAAGAAGAAGAAGCGAGTGGTGTTGATGAAGTCGATAATACAGAAGTATTTGAGGTTGAAAATATCAAGGGAATCTGCTATGGTGATCTAAACCAAACCGGCACCCCTGGGTTGTATTTGAAGGTACTCATAGGCTTTGTTTGAATAAGGTGTTTCGCCATTGCAGTAATTTTCTCGTGAGGGTGTATATTATAAAGCCACTGATGCATTGGTTTTGATAGAAACTGGTCACTCAACAGTGAGTGCTGTGCTTCCTGTAACTATGCTTATCTGATGATCTTTGTTGTTTGCTTTGTAGGTTGGTTGGAAAGGTTATGGCTCATCTTATGACTCGTGGGAACCCTTCGATGGGCTTGGGTAAGCAATCTGTTTACTGTGATTACAATGTTTACGCTGGTTCTAGTTTTGATTATATTGTTTTGTAAATTAGGAACTGCCGAGAGAGCATTGGGAGGTTTGTCGCTGACGGTTTCAGAGACAAGATCCTGCCACTGCCTGTATGCTTCCCTACACTCATCTCTTGATGATGCCACTTTTCTTGGAGTTCTTTTTATTAATCTTTGTTTGATATACATTGTGATGTAGGGAGACGTCGATATGATTTGCGGCGGCCCCCCGTGTCAGGGGATGAGCGGTTTTAACCGCTTCCGTATGGCGGACAATCCACTCGCTGACCCGAGAAACAGCCAACTCATTGTCTATATGGATGTTGTTGATTATTTGAAGCCGAAGTTTGTGCTCATGGAGAACGTGGTAGATCTGTTTAAGTTCGCCAAGGGCAAGCTCGGTAGATATGCCGTTGGAAGGCTCGTCGATAACCACTACCAATGTAGGATGGGAATGGTGGCGGCTGGGGCCTACGGACTCCCACAGTTCCGCATGAGGTGTTTTATTTGGGGAGCCCTGCCTTCACAGGTAACTTCATTACATGCATATAGCCCCTTCTTTTATGCTGTTTTATCTTGCCCAAGTTAGGGTCAAGGCAACCTTTTGAATCTGTCATGAGCTATTTTTCTTTGTGTGCTGTGAGTGTGCCAGAGATCAACTTTCCCCCTCTTATTTTGGTTGTATCCATTAACTTAGTTGTGTTTCACTTTAGACTTTTACTGAATTTCTGCTGTATTTCGTTTTATATCCTGTTACTGAATTAGTGTGGACTGGATGGCTTGATCAGCTAACTATGAGGTACCTAGAAAATGAAATTCTATGCTCTGTGTTAACTTATTGTTACTCAGGTTTGAATGGGCTTGTTCAAGTAGTCTATTTGTAGTACTACAATATTAGTATTACCTGTCTAACTGAACTCAAGTTCCGTACTACCTTTCTAATTGAACTTGGATTACGTACTACCTTTCTAACTGAACTCGTGATTCCGTACTACATGTCTAATTGAACTCGTGATTTCCTGCATGCTATGGATTGTTATAGTCCTTAATGACACAGTTTTGCTATCACAAAAAGTAAGCTGATTCTCAATGACACGAAACTGAAATGATTCAGCCTCCTTGCATACTTGAATGAGTGAGCATGTCACTTTGACTCAAGTAGAAGCCTTAATATGGTCGAAATAAATCAAGTTTAAGCGGTCTTTTTTATTCTAATGTTAGCATGTTCATCGTGATTCATTTTCTTTTTGTATCTGTGCAGAAACTGCCTCCATTTCCTCTGCCTACACACGATGTGCTTCTTAGAGGTGTCATTCCGTTGGAGGTTGAGGTATTAAAAGAGCAGATTTCACTTTTCTTTTTTGTGTTGCCATCATGAAAGTGTGCTATTTACTGTTTATAAACTATTCTTACTTTTTTTTTTAAAAATGCAGGATAACTTGGTTGCTTATAATGAGGACCACACAATTCAATTGGAGGGGAAGCTCTTTCTAGGGGATGCTATTTCAGAACTGCCCGAAGTAATTTGATTTACGATTTCCATTTACTATGTTTATTGGATTTGATTTGATTTGCCATTCCCTTGCATTGAATGACATTATTTGAAAACCTTTAGGTAAGGAATGATGAATCACGCGATGTTATGCCATATTCTGAAGAGCCTAGGACAAACTTTCAAAGGATTATCCGTCTTTCGAAAGATGGTAGGGTCACTTTTTATTGTGTTGCAATTACCTTCTTAAATTCTGTACATACTTTGCCATGTGTTAATTATCATTTTGTTGACATGATTGTTTTGTCCTGTTTTTTTTGGGTGCAGCACTATTGGGGATGGGAGAGGGTTCCGAGTCATCCTTGTATGATCACCGACCACTGAAATTGAATGATGACGATGTTCAAAGAGTTGCAAGGATCCCGAAAGAAAAGGTAACCCTTATTTTCTGTTCTACATTTCTCAGGTTCTCCATATAGTGTGTTGTTGACTTAATTGTTATACCCAACCAACTAGGGTATAACAATTGGATGATAATTGACTTGACTGCAGTTTGTAAAAATGAGTTGTTTCTCATTTTATTATATTTAGTTGTGTTGGCAATTTTGTATCTTAAAGTCTCTACCTTAATCTCTATCCAAATTATTTGTATGCCAAGTTGGAAATAAGTTGAATGTGGGCAATGAATGAAATGAAATGGTTAGAAGTGATAGTGTGTGAGTTGATGTGTTAATATAATAATAATAATAATAATAATAATTGTGTAGGTCGATTAGTATCTATATTATATACTAAGAGAGGCTACGGAGAGAGAAAATTGGATGAGCCCTTCCTTTTATAATCCGGCTTATACTTAGGTGGAAGCTTGAGATTGGTTGTAAACTGTAGTTTAACTATGAAAATTGCCATAAATTAATTGTGTAATAAAAAAAATCAAAACTCAAAAAAGAAAAGAAGAAAAAAAAAGAATTCTGAAAAATATTGACTAAATTAGGAAACAATAATATTTTGTTATTATAAATAGAAACTATTGTCATTCAATATAATTTTTAAGATTTATAATTTTTGTAGAATTAGAAAGAAAATAAAGNNCCAAATTTCTTTTCTTTAAACAAAGAAAGAACGTATAATTACGAACTCCCATGGGCACTTTGGCAGTTTACGTGATTGATTTTCTTTGTATGGAGTAAGTTTTTAAAAGAGGGAAATATATGAATTAATGAATTTACTCTTGAATTCTCTAGAGGTTAGGGAAGTGTAAATCCGAAATTATTGAGCTAATGATTGAAGGAGGGATCAAAAGATGCATGTAGCTTAGTTTCGGAATCACAATTAGGGTGTGTTTTGGTCGGTTGTAAAGATCTAAACTAAAACTGAACTGAATTGAAAAAAAATTGAAAAAAACTTAAAGATAATGACCAAACTGAAAAAAGCTGAAAATAGTTAAAATTATAACTAAAACTGAATTGAAGAGAATTGGGAAAAAAATGTATTGAACGGAACTGAAAAAAACTTAAATGAAAATGAAATGAACTGAACTGTAGTACTACTAACGAACAAAACACAGCCTTAGTATCGAACACAGCCTTAGTATCGATCATTCAGATCTCTATTAAAAAAATTCACTTAGGTTGTATTTTTTTTGTCTTTAGTGTTACAGTTTACTTCGGTGTATTTCAATTTTTTCATTTATAATTATAATTTTAACCACATTCAGTGTTTTTCAGCTGAATTCAATTTTTTTCAATTTAATTTAGTGTTATAGGTCACTACAGATTTTTTCAATTTAATTTAGTGTTATAGGTCACTATAGACAAACACAACAGACCCTTATTATGATTCTCAATGATTGATTCATTCTTTTTCATGTTCATCTTTTCACTTAAAGCCCATCCTATTTCATTTATTTAATTTAGGGATTTATCTTCTTATACCAAATTTTAGTCATGGCCAATTATACGTCACTATATTAAAAATAATCAAGGGGATGAACTGAGAAAGATGACCCGAATTAAACAATATGAGATGTCAAGTAGAAGTAGTAGTTACTATATGTACTTTCTATCAAGTCAAAGGATAAGAAAAGCACAAACAACTTAAGTAATTTGTAGTAAAATTTTTGATATTTACATTACCAATAATTTCCAAATTCCGTGTATCGCACGGGGGCTGCACTAGTCATAATAATAAAGCTTGGTTTCTCAGAAGATGTTGCCAATTGTCAGTATGAGTATCTAAATTAAATGACTTTTTTTTGGGTTTTAAGACAAAAATGCTTGTGGATATTTTTTGTCCTGTTTTGTTATATGGTGTGTTCAGCACTTAAGTTTCAGTTTGCATATGTTTGTTCACATTATGTTTGTTGGTTGTTAACTAGTTAGAACTTCAGAATTGTGGTAGTCATGCTCAAACATGATGTATATAATACCTCTTAGTCAGTCTAGAACATCATTCTGATTTGCAATCAGTCAATATGTGCTATTGTGTTTTGGTTATCTCGCTCGACTTGCTGCATAGGCTGTTTTTTCTATTGAATTGCAGGACTTGACAACATGGTCATGTGTTTGAATGATAACTCATGACCTGCTGTTTGATCTGCTGAGTGATTTTTGATGATTTATTTCATTTTATTAGTTTGTTTTTGACATTTGCGTCCTAAAGTCTATATTAGTATTAATCGTTATACCCAACCAACTAGGGTTGGTCTAGTGGTTAGGTTGTCACTTGGGATCCTTGAGGTCAAGGTCAACCTCACTAGGGACACTTGGAGTGATAATTCACCCAACCCCCTCTCGAAGTGTCCTTGTATAATTGGGTGTCGAGATTGATACAGCCTTATTTAAGATCCCGCATCATTTCCTTCTAAATTTTTTTAAATTGTTATACAGGGAGCTAACTTCCGTAACTTTCCGGGAGTGTTGGTTGGACCCGATAACAAAGTCTATTTTGATCCTACAATGAAAAGGGAGTACCTCCCTTCAGGCAAACCTGTGGTAAGATTATATCCTATCTTCCATATTTTTCACGTTTCCTCCTAGTAATTTATATGACCATTTCTTCTGTCTTTTACCTAGTCTTTTACTTGTATCATGAAGACGTTTGATCCTTTCTGCCTTTTTTTTACTGAACTGATGCAAGAATATTCTGGATTGTTTTTTTCCTTACAATTCATGTCAAATAGTCTAGGTTCTATGGTTTATGAATTGCAATCTAGTTAATTCTTTTGTAGCGTATTTTGAACCTTTGAAGTGGATGTAAGAATATTCTGGGTTGTTTTTTACCTTACAATTTATAAACAGTAAGGTTCTATGGTTTATGAATAGTGTAATCTAGTTAATTTTGTAGCATATTTTGAACCTTCGCAGTGGGTGTGGGAATATTGTCGATTGTTTTTTACCTTTCAATTCTTTCAAACAGTCTAAGGTCGTATGGTTTATGAATAGTGTAACTTCCTGCTCTAACTGACAGAATCCAGGTTTATGAATGGTGTAATCTAGTTCATTCTTATGTAGCGTACTTTGAACACTCGCGACTGTAATAGCTTCCTGCTTGAACTGACAAAATCCTGCTCTATGTGCATGGTCTTATATAATCCTTTAATTTTTGTCCTTTTACTTGATCTTACTTTTGTGCAACTTGTGAAATAGGTGCCAGACTATGCGATGTCGTTTGTTAGAGGCACTTCTTCAAAGTAAGGGTCTCAAATTCAATAATCTTCTATCACATGTTCTGTTTATCTCAAATTCAGTCAATCTTCTATCACATGTTCAACTCTTGAAGCTAATGATGATCTTCATAATGTGCAGGCCTTTTGGGAGGTTATGGTGGGATGAGACTGTCCCAACTGTTGTTACTAGGGCAGAGCCACATAACCAAGTTATTAGTCACCCTTCACAAGATCGAGTTTTGACAATCAGGGAGAATGCTCGGCTACAGGGTTTTCCGGACTATTATCAGTTGAAGGGTGCGATTAAACAAAGGTAAAAATGTCATTTTTTTTAAAATGATAAATTAGCTTATCTGATTTTGTAATGTCATTTTGTTGAATGATAAATTAGCTCATCAATGTTGAATGCTAGCTCATCAATAATTACAAGGCTGAGAATTCGCATTGATTTTGCAGGTATATGCAGGTCGGGAATGCTGTAGCTGTGCCCGTAGCCTGGTCCCTTGGAGAAGCGTTGGCGGCATCATTGCAGAACCCAGAATTGAAAGAACCAGTAGTGCCTGTTAGAGGGATGTTTTCGCAGTAGTTTGTTTGAGTAATGTCAATATATTGTTTTGCACAATTTGCACTGCTTAGTGACTTGTCTGTTCCACCCATTGTCCTATTCAGACAATGATTTATTGTAAGCCAAGTTACTATGCCCAGACTATTTACAGTCTGCCAATTTTTTCTTGGGAATTCATTTTTCAACGTTTGTGTGAATTTTTTAATTGTCGTTTATTAACAAAATGATATGGCCTTGCTAATTTCATTGAATTGAAGCAAAACCAAAAACTCCATCTGAAAATAGCTAACCAAAACCCATAATGCAAACAGAAGCTAATTTTATTAAGCATAGAGGTAACTAGCTCTCAAATGATTTTGTTGAGTACTCATACATCTCAAGCTCGACTAAGAAACTATGGGACTGCATTTCCTAAAGGCAAATGCAATTGTGCAATCATTTTTGTGGAAGACTTGATTGGTTGACTGGGAATGGAGGCAATCTCAGAACAGCTTCTTCGATGTGGCTAGGATCAGAGCTCCATAGCTAAAAAAAAAAACAAACATGCATCAGATTATACAAGAATAACATAAAGATTGATTGATTGTTAATAATTGTAATTGAGAAGACTATCGAAACGAATAGAAACTTAAAGAAGAGAAAGTAATTACTGGGTCTTGAAGAACAGGTTTGGTGTCATCTTTGGCGACAATGAACGGTGGCTTCTCGGTCTTCTTCTTGTTTTTCTCATTCTCTCTAATGGGGGCGTTGTCCATTCTCTCTCTTCTTTCTCTAACTAGTTCGTGAGATGGGGTGGGAAATAAGGGTTTAAGATCAATTAGAATGGAGACCGGGTAGGGCTTTTGGATTTGATTTGTACGAAACGGTTCATTTGTCCAAATCATTTTTAATTAGTACCCCTTGACCCTTGTTTTAATAAATAAATGTTAACAGAAAAAAAATATGTTACTACTTTTTTTATTACTCCGTACTATGATAACGATTAGTCGATTATTGAGTTCCTTTGTCAAAAAAAGATTAATCTTTGTGGCTGAGTATGGAGGAAGTGATTTAAACTGAAGTACTGAACCCAAACTTGTCAACTGTCACCTCAAAGAAAAAAAAAATACTCACAGAGCTGAAGAAAGTTCTGAAGTGAAATGTGATGGAATATGAACTGACAAATGATTTTTTAAGAGTAATTAATTAAATTCAACATTTCAATATGACTTGCTACATTCCTACGGTCCTACCTCAATGTACCAAAGTGTATTAAGTTGTGTTCAATTACACAAATTCAACATCTCAATGCATATTGAACAAACACTTAGAGTTGATTGCCAGCAAAAATTGATGTTCCTCCTTAAGGCTCTTCGTACTTAAAGTGAAAAAATATGTAGTCTATTTTGAGTAAAGTCAGTCTAAGTCTCTAAGAAAATGTATCGTCTTGTTTTTCGGGTTAGCTTCGAGTACAATTGGGTCGAGATTTTATAAATTTGTGTAACTCCTTTGTAATCTCGGGTTCGTTTTGGCTTTGGTGATGGTAGGCAATTGGTGGGATTGCTAGTTTGCTAATGACATGATTTTTATTATATCCTTTAATTTAATCCAAAATGGGGAAACATAGATAAAAAAGGGATTGCGAAAGGTAGAAGAATAAGTTTGGTGGCTAAGCTACTAGCAACAAATCGACTATCTATTATAGTTTGAAAATAAATGCTACAACTATCATCAGACGAACAGAATAGCTAAATTTTGCTTAAAATTGGGTAAAGCATTGTCATGGTAGCTTAGCGATCCAACCGTCCTGATCAATAAATGTATTGGTGTCGAACTGTTGTAGTTGTGAAGGACTTAGTTTTTTCATCCACGGAACACGCTTAGAAGTATCAGCCCCTGGACCTGTGCAACTGACCTCGGCAAATGTTGTATCACCCCTGCGATAGTATCAGACAATGCACATGAGACATTTGGTAATCATCATCATATGGCTAAAAGAA
>ONZK01005057.1:8266-19200 GCA_900322385.1 Pharnaceum exiguum | reverse complement strand
CCGGCAAGCCTTTCATCCCCCCCCCCCCTCCCCTCCCGGGCCTTAACTTCAGATCATATTTCACTTCATACATAACATAAATGTTCACAGAAATCAAACAGGAAATGAAAAGGCACAATCAAGCCAGTCAAAGAAACCAACTCACTAGTAAATAATCAGGAAAAACTTGTAATCTTTTTCTTAAAACAAACATCAAATACAACCAAATGCAGCTCACAAATAACTACAGATCAACTCAATGCAGTAAAAACAACTTAAAAACTAACCATTATCAGCAAATGATACATAACCCACATGCAAAATCCAACTTACAATGCATATAATCACTTGAACGACATTAAATTTGAGCAAAAGAAAGAAACCCCAGATGAAGGAAAAAATACAAAAAGACCATAACTTTCACAGAAAAAAAGCAATTAAATCACAATAATCACTTAAATAACAACAAATTTGAGCAAAAGAAAGAAAACCCAAATGACAAAACACAAAAAGATCAAAACTTTAACATAAAAAAACACTTAAATCACTTGCATAACATTAAATTTGAGCAAATGAAAGAAAACCCAGATGGGAAAAACACAAAAAGAAAAGAGACATGAATAATAACCTCAAGAATGAAGAGGACAACAAGGGGGAAGTTATTAAGAGCAGCCCATTGTAAAGCATAGTAACCATTAAAGTCAGGAGAGGAAAGAGAGTGGGATCCTTGTTGTGAAACTAATTCCCTTAGCTTATCTAAGTCACCATATGCTGATGCACCATATATGTCATTATTCATCATCATCACTTGCTGCTGGTTTTGCTGTTGCTGCTGGTTTTGCTGTTGTTGACTGTTGTTGTTACTGTTACTGTGATCTGATGATATGATTTCGATCTCTGAATATGATGATGTCATTTTGGTTAATTGTGGGATTTTTGAGTGTTAGTAGTTTATTTAATTTGGTTAGGTTTGGTTAGGAAGATTTAAATTAATTAAAGGGATAGAAGTAATTTGTGAGTGAGTTACTTGGATTTAGGAAGGTTCTCAAGCTACTTCTGCTACTGTCTTTCAAAAGTGGTCAGCCGCAAAGTGCAAGCTTCTTTGTGAGCAGTTGTGTTTTTGTTTTTGTTTTTTCCTTTCATTTATGAGTGATTATTATTCCTAAATTATTAGGAAGGCTATATTATCAAGAGCCTAATTTGATTTCATATTCTTAGGTACACCCCTAGTATACTCGGTGAATTTTGCAAAGTATTTCAACATGTATCATCACTCATCAGTCACAGTTTTGATGTAATTAGTTTATACCTTTATTATTATTAGTTGGAACTCGTGTTGTAGCACGAGATTTTTAATAGTTTCTTTTTTTCTTTTGGTTATTTGATAGTGTATTTTTTTTTCTGTTAGGTGTTAGATTAATTTAATTTATCTGTTTGAACTCGTGCTGCAGCATGGAATAATTAATTATTTTAATTATTTTTGGTTTATATGTAAATTTAAGTTATATTTATTTTATTTATATGTTTTGGATAATATACTGACGAAATTTAAGTTATGTTTATTTTATTATTAGTTATAAATTCACCTATTGTAGCAAAGACTTGCCGGAATTTAATAAGGTTTAGTTTAACTCGTTTCTTTATTTATTAAGGTAAGGAATGTTAAGAGCTAGAATTACCTCGAAATATCACTCTCGGAAAAGACCTTAATTATAGGTACAAGTGTGAAGTGTACAACATGCATAGCTGATCACCTTACGGGAGTACACGGATGTTCTAGAAGATCGCATTCATTGGACATCCATCTCAGGCATAAAATCTAAAAATGACTCACGAGGTAAAGAGCTCGGAGCTTTGAATACCCACCAGATGCTCAACTATAAATTAGAAACTAGAAACTAAAAACGGATAAGAAAGATTAAAATACAAAAGTAAAAATTAGTACTACCATGCACTATGTTTTTAATTCTAGAAGTTTCTCTGACTTGCTCCACGAGCGATTCAATTTTTCTCTATTAAGTTTTCAAATCTATAATCTTTATAAACTTGATCACAAGGATACTTCAAATCTTCAGCATTATATATTCAATTTTAGATAAGAGAACTCCTATGATCCTACTATTGCCGAACTTTGAACCCCTGGCTCACAGTGTGTATCAACGAATAAGTCATCATTATGGAAATAATATAAACAATTAATATAAATAGTGAGCAATGCCTCAAATTTACTTAAGGCTTGACATAAGAACACATTAGTTGATAAGATAAATTCAACTACTACAAATAGTTTTGTTAGGTTTGTCGAGATGGATTTTCTACTAACTAGCTTAGCAAATAATCAATTTGAAATTATAACTATTTCTCGAACACTGTCACATATGTAGTGTTTTGAAAACCACCTTGTTGGATAAACTAGTTTGACTAAGTAATTAAGCTGAACTAAAATAAACTACACAAGTTGGAAAAACTAAACTTTTTGTTTGTCTATTGGAAAAATTGAACTTAAGTGAATTGAAAAGCTCATTTATTATTATTCCAACCAAAATTAAGATGATTTTTTTTCATAAAATAAAAAACTTAGATGAAAAGTGCTTGATTGAGCATTGGGGTTGGGTTTATCTCGAACTATTTTGGGCTTCAGCCTGTAAGGTAATTGTGGGGCCTTGTAACATTGAAAAATACCCGGTCTTTCTCATATGTGTATTGTGATTTGTGAACATAGATGCTCTCAAGAAGTAGCAAGAGACCACATACCTGTAAGGATTAGTAAGATACTGAGGCCAAAATATATGTCTCTGAAATGGTGAGGAACATAGATAAATGTTTGAAAGAATTAGAAGTGAAAAACAAAACCAAAGAAAAATTGAAGAAGACCGCACGTGGGGATTCCCATGCGCCGCTTTGACTTTTGTTACACCGTCAAGTTCAAAATATTCCATAATCGCCCACATTGGTTAAGCATATGTACCACTGTACCAGTACAACCTTCGCAACTTACTTAGCATAATAATGGAGGTAGCATATATTCTCTCGCCGTCCTTTACCGGAAAAATTACAAATGGCTGTAGACATGAAGGGTACACTGGTACAAGTGTACGTACAACAGTCAGTTAGTCAGTCACATAAATGGTCTCGCTTAAGCATTGTGGATTAGTACTGGATGCTTTATATTCCCCCTCAATTCAATTAAATTAAGTTAGGTGATGATTTGGATACTATAAAACAGTCCTCAGTAAGTAGTAATTTTAGTTTAAATTCAAAGTAGTTCAATCCGTTGATGAGTAAAGTTTAGCTCTGATTAGTTGAATGAACATGTCATAAGACTTAACTCTGTTTTGTTCATTCGATTAAAGGTTTAACTGGTTTGAATTTAATTGAAAAAAAAAATGAATTTAAATGAACTCAATAGGAAACAAACTAAGCTTAATTGAACTTAACTAAAAAGAACCGAACTTAATTAATAAAACTGGAATGAAAATATTATGAAAATATAACTAAATACTTAACTGAAAAAACTTAACTCAAATGGAGAAAATTAAATTTAATTAAACTTAACTGAAAAAAACCGAACTTAACAGGATTAGAATGAAATATAATTAAACACTTAGCTAGAAAAACTCAAATGAACTGAGAAAAAACTAAATTTAACTGAAAAAAAACTGAATGTAACTGAACAATAACATGTAAGTTGCACAAAACACAGTCTTAGAGCATGTACAATGGTTGGCTTTGGAACTGCCTTGATCCTATGTGGCATATGCCTTGAGTCTCTTACCATTGCACACCCTTAAAAACACTGATGTACAGTGCAAATCTCCCAAGGAAGTTGCTAGCCTAAGCAGGCTGCTTGAGAAATAGGAAGCCACTACAAAGAGACAAGTGTAAAGTGGCCCTTCTTCCCTTATGAATATTACTTCCTTACCTAAGCAGGCTGCTTGAGAAATAGGAAGCCACTATAAAGAGACAAGTGTAAAGTGGCCCTTCTTCCCTTATGAATATATTGCCGTTGAATATTTTGCCTCAGCATTGTGCCCAAATGTAAACCTGCTTACCATTGTTAACTATATCCAAAAATAGCTATTAGGGTGCTTTGGCTTATGTGGCACTTGGAAGCAACATTGTAATCTTGTTACCATTGCACATGCCCTTAGACTCGTAGTATAAAAGGGGCGAGTCTTCTCAACTAAAGATGAAATAATTGGAAAACACCGAATATAAGCTCGTAGATAAACTTTCATGGCATGCAAAAAAGACTGCGTCGATTGAATGATTACCCTTGACGGTATATGAGATCTAAATCCAATACACGGAGTGTCTTTTTACATTGTTCATATGATCGATTGCACTAGTTTCTAATGGAGTATTGTACTTGGATTATGATCAACGAACGACGGGATTTAATTTGTTAGCTCGCGCTTTGCAAATTGCAATGACGACTGTTCTGTAAACAGTGTACACAATTACACACTACGTACTTAGAAAGGAAAAAACAGTTACTGATTGGTGGCTGCTAGCAGCAACGTAACACATTAGTACATTACAGTCAGATGGAGTATTCTACTGTCTATTGAGATTGAGTAACAACACGCCCAAGTACTGTTATCTGTATGAATGAAGCACAAACACGAATGTACTCTCTAAATAAAGCATGAATGCACGATGATGTCACACAAAAATAACCCAAACAACCACACCTGACTAGACCTAGTGACTTGACCCAAAGATTTACTTTCTCAAGCACCTCTCATCAGGTTGCAGCCATTTGATGATGATCTGAGATCAGACAGATTTGATACATTTCCAGATATAATCTACTGTAGCTCAAAGATCACATTCAGTACGTACCTAGCTAGCTAGCTGAGCATGCTACTAGTACAGTACACCAGAGTGTATGTATTTGTGGGCCCCACGCATGAAATCGAGTAACCGTACGATATGATATCAACTCACAATATTGACTCTCAGCGGACTAGTAGCTAGGCTTAGCTAACAGCTAGCCTGTGATATCTGATGGCTCTGATGCTTCTGTTGCGTGTTTTGCTTTTGACCGTTTTGGAAAACTCTGGGACCTACTTTCTATGCACACATACATACATATACTTGTGCAGTTGTGCTCTTCGTGTACCGTGTTATGTTGTGCTTGTCTGTTAAAATGATAAATAAAAAACAGGCAAAGAAACAAACAATAGGTTGAAGTTCAACTAGTTACTCACATGAGCCCGGTTGTAATAGTTCAAATTGACTCTATTTTTCCAATTCGGGAGTTTAGGAGTGTTAGAAGTTTTCGATTCAAATCAAATTCTTCAGGAGAATATAGAGCATTAGAGCATAGAGCCTAATAGCTAAACAATCGAGGTAGTCATAAGTGTCATTGTCTTAGGGCAACTTTAATGGTAGTTTTAAGAGAGTTTTAGGTGGGTTTTATGGCTAGTTGTACCAATAATCTTGGGAAACTTTTATAGAGTTGCAAGTACAGGTATTCATATGAATACCTTTACTTACAACTCTTATCGGTATGACATTAAATGTATAACTTATATGATTGGTGACACTATTTAATTTTATTAAAAAATATATTTTTCTAATATTTTTAAATTATGCACAACTTGAGTGAAGTTAAAATTAGGAAGTTTTACCGATAATGTAGAGGGGAAAATTGAGTTGTAAGATGTTATTTTTATACATTGAAAATTGTGAATACCTCTATCTAAGTTGTACCAATAAGGTTGCCCTTATATATGAAACGGGTCTCTATAAATTTTTCTGTATCGGACAGAAGGATTAACGACTATAGTGTACTTCAATTGACCAATATGTACCCAAGGAATATCTCTTCAACCGAATATCTTTAGATTTGTTATATTATATTTGGTGGTTTTAACAAAATATTAAGGAAATTTTATCTCAACAAATTTTCAAATTTAAATTTAAATTCGAATTGGAAATCTATCTTAACGGATTACAAAATCTTAACAAATCAACCTACTTGATGTACGTACCTATGATTCCCGTTTTACCCAATAATCCAAACAAAAAGACAATCTAACAATCCAAGAAAAACCCAAAGAGTATTTATTCCAACACCAGTTTAGGCATAAATGAAAACGATCTGTACACTTTCCTGTTTCTTTTCCTAGGTCACTTTCGTAGCTAAATGCAACCCTTAGAGAGTTTGTTGTGTAAACACATGCAAATTTGAAAAACTAAAACAACAAAACACAAACCAAAAAACACTGTTTTCAGTTTGAAGCTTATCATACAGCATAAACTAGCTAACTAAAAAGCTCCCTCTCCAACACAACACAACACCAACAGAAAGACACTACTCTCACAGTCTGAGAGAGAGAAAGGAATAGAGAGACAGACAGACAGACATCCAAACACACCAAAGAATATAACCTGAGACTTTGTTTTGTGTACTTTTAAATAATATGAATAATATTATTATTTCTCATGCATTTAGAGAAACTGTACTGAAAAACTAAAACCTCCACTTTCTACACTTTCTATCTGTTTCTTTTTCTCTTTTTTTCTTCACTTCAACTTTAATTTGTTCTTCCACCTCTCAAACAATATTCTCCTAAAAAACCTTTCACACCTTTCTATCCCACTCTCTATCATCCTCTGTTTTTTTGCTCTGTTTTTGCTCTGTTTTTTTAACACAAAAAAATGGCAGACATAACACACCAACCAATGGAGCAACTACAAGACCTTGAGTACTGCATAGACTCTAACCCTCCCTGGAGTGAGTAGTCCTTTCTCTCTCCTTTTCCCTTCTTTCAACATTGCCTTATTGCTTTTATCTTAATGTTAATGCTTTTCATTAATTTGGTCATTATGTTGCTTAACTTTATGTT
This sequence comes from Pharnaceum exiguum, assembly GCA_900322385.1. Classification (NCBI taxonomy): domain Eukaryota; kingdom Viridiplantae; phylum Streptophyta; class Magnoliopsida; order Caryophyllales; family Molluginaceae; genus Pharnaceum; species Pharnaceum exiguum. Next base: position 12,364 of record ONZK01005057.1, on the reverse strand, counting down.
ATCTCAATGACCCACCAACATTTTTCCAAAAAGACTTGTTTTTCCATCTGGGTTTTGCTTGAAATGTCAAAAAGATATAATCTTTACACATTTTTGACATTTTTTTATGTTTTTGTTTAATGTTTTTTGTATTTTTGTTTTTTGTACTTTGTTGTAACTTGTAATATGTTGCTAGCTGCATACATTTATTATTAGGGAAGTTAAGTGAAGTGAGTTTAATTGGTGTCAAAGTGGGGACAATAATAATGTTGTAGTAAAATGGAATATAATTTACTGGACTTTTTCAGTGTATCTGAAGTTTTAATTCTGACATTTTATGTTGTTTTATGTTATTTGGTTCTGTCTGCTATTTGCCTGTTACTATAATGTAGGGTTATTACATTTTTAATGGTATTTACTTCATGGGGAGTAATTAATATTGGCATATGTTATTCTTATATTTTTCACATTGCAGTTGGATATGTATAAACAAATTGGAATATTATGTCTTCTGGAAATAAACTGGCTAATTAGTAATTAAACCCATAATTTTAATAAGTTGGTGTATTAGTAATGTCAAATTTGATTGAGAAAGCAATGATATTGACATTGCACCATTTATAGTTTCAAGTGCCCACAAAATGTAGTTTTTTTTTGGGTGAAAGTAGTTTAGTTGGCCAATTCTCAGGCTGATCATAATGTATTTCCTGAAAAGTGAACTTCAGTTGTTAAGTCATGACAATGAGATGATGATAGTGTATTAGTGAAAATAGTGAAGATTAAGTTTTTTTTTTAAATTTGAAAAATTAAGTAAGGATACCCACTTTAATGGGCGGTGGGGAGACTCCAACCCAGGTCTCATGGGAATTTGAGTGAGGAGTTCGCCATCTCGGCTAGCTCCTCAATCCAGTGAAGATGAAGAATTGCCTTCAGTACATTAAGGATTTTTGGCAATGAGTATAATCACCTGACTGTGCAGAAAATGCTGATATTTCTGGACTTCTAGTAATATCTATATATAAGGTGGCTGTATGTTCTTCGGCTTGTTGATAACCTGAAGTGTTTGTCTTGCAGTTGAAACCATCCTTTTAGCTTTCCAGAACTACATTTTGATGTTGGGTACAAGTGTAATGATTCCGTCTATGCTCGTTCCTATGATGGGTGGATCTCATGTAAGCTCCCTCTCGGAACATGTTTTTTAATTTATGGAACTGTGCAATTTGTGTGCTGAGAACTGAAATTCTTCTGAACTCTGCAGTCGTTTCCTGAATGATTCATATTGTAATTTTTCTTTTTGCTCTTCTTGATGCTGTAAGCATATCCTGCATTCTTGCACATTATGACATATTGCTCATATGACCAGGGTGACAAGGCACGGGTGATACAAACTCTGCTGTTTGTTTCAGGCATCAACACTCTCCTGCAAGCATTATTCGGGACAAGGCTGCCAGCTGTAGTTGGAGGATCCTATGCATATGTTATCCCTATTGGTTATATTATACATGATTCATCACTTCAGCAGATCCTTGATCCTCATGAAGTAAGAAGTTTCATGTTCATTACTAGATTTTTTTTCTGAATTCCTAGCGTTCATCCGACACCTCCCGTAAGAATCATAGCTTGGCTTTGGGCTCTTGAGTGTTATATAAGTTCAGCTTCACACGATGTTGAAACCTACATGATTACCTGTATGTTACATACTAGTTGCTCACCTTTCAGTAGACTTTTTCCTTCTGTGAGTAGAGAATTCATTAATTGGCCAGTGTTGACCGACCTCATGTATGAAGCTTGGACGATTGTTATTTTCTGTTTCTTACTTTCTTTTCTGGTGGATTGCTCATTCTACAAGTTCTATCATAAATCTGTGTCATCAGAAAAACACAAGCTACCCCAATACACTTCGAAAGGAAGCTTGTAGTTTAGTCATCTTTCTGTCAGCTGCCCTGTGGTCTCTTGGTATAACAACAATGTTATTCCTCTAGGTTGATTTGGTGAACTAATTGTAAATTTCCTCTTTTAGATATTTATTTACTCATATCTTCCATTACCCTCATTGTAATATGAGCTGCACATTTAAAAAAATATCCATGCCTTTCTTTCTCAGAGATTTATACAAACTATGCGAGCTATCCAAGGTGCTCTAATAGTTGCCTCTAGCATACAAATTATATTAGGTTACAGCCAGCTTTGGGGGCTCTTTACACGGTATGTAATTTCAAAGTTGATTGCATAAGCGGAGCCCTTTACAAGGCACGTGTACCTGATGTTGTACCTGTGTTGTGTTGTCACAGATTTTTTAGTCCTCTGGGAATGGCACCTGTGGTGGGATTAGTTGGCCTGGGTATGTTCCAGAATGGATTTCCTGCGGTAGGTGCTATTCCACAATCCAGTTTCATCATTGCTTGAAAACTGGGTTGTGTTTTGGGGATCCATTTGAATGATTGTTGTTCCAGTTCTCCTCAATGATTACTTTACTAAGGCATTCCTTCCTTTTGAGTGCAGCTAGGGAACTGTGTTGAAATTGGTCTTCCGATGCTATTGCTGGTTATTGGATTGTCACAGGTAAGTTACCTCCGCTATCCTACAATTACTGGTAACCTCCTCTACGGTGCACTAACTGGTATCTGTGCATTTCAGTACATGAAGCATGTCAAACCTATGAGGGATGTCCCAATCTTTGAACGCTTTCCCATCATTATATGCACTGCAATCATTTGGTTGTATGCTGTTATATTAACAGCGGCTGGGGCCTATAGAAACAAACCTGGCACTACTCAAATTAGTTGCCGTACTGATAGATCATACCTCATATCGTCTGCACCCTGGTAATGGTTTCTGATATAGTTGATAATAATTTCCCATTGAAACTCAAAATTTTCACCATTTCAGCGTTTTAACATTCTATGCTTACAGGTTCAAATTCCCATATCCCTTACAATGGGGCCCACCAACATTTGCGGCTGGGCATTCCTTTGCTATGATGTCGGCAGTGTTTGTGTCAATGATAGAGGTACTAGCTAGATATTTCTAAGTCTTCCATCAGAATTATATCGAATGTTGATAGTAATAGCTAGTAGTTCTTGAACTTGTAATGAAAATTCTCAATGAATCCTCAACCCTTCCTGGTTGACATATAAAATGATGAGAGTGACTATTGACCCCTTATTGATGCTTTTCATTTGTAGTCTACTGCCGCTTACAAGGCAGCATCCAGGCTTGCTATAGCCACCCCTCCTCCAGCATATGTTTTAAGCCGGGGCATTGGATGGCAGGTAAACATTATACGGTTGATTTTCATCTCTTTGATTTGTGTTTTTGTCTAGAGGAAGTCTTACAATGGAATTAACATCACTACTTCTTGCAAAAAACATCCTATATCTAAATGATGGTGTAAGGAGATTATTTCAGAAGTGAGCATTACAATGCATGATGAGTTGTAAACCAGATTACCAGCTAAATCATTTAGCTTCTAAAGCGCTTCTCCTGACTTGCTCCGCTTGCGGAATTGTTGGGTTCTTTTGTTTTGGGTAGTGTTATTGAAAGATGTTTACTATCGTCGAGTGTCTCTAACTCTTAAGATAGTTGATCTGAAAATGGATGTAAGAATGGTCACTGCACTCTGTGAATTTGTTGATTAGCACAAACATGCACTTGATCAACTACAATTATTGCTATTGTTTGATTTTCCTGTAGGGAATAGGAGTCTTGCTAGATGGCCTCTTTGGAACTTGCAGTGGATCCACTGTTTCAGTGTAAGAACTTTTGACTTAAGAGATTGTGTCACTTTCCGATTCCAATAAGAGTGCTTCTCATATTGCATTCTATCTCAGGGAAAATGTAGGATTACTTGGTTTGACACGAGTTGGAAGTCGCAGGGTTGTCCAAATCTCAGCTGGTTTCATGATATTCTTTTCTCTTTTAGGTTAGTGCTTGTGCTAATAGCACATATATGTTTCACTTTGGATTACCTTGCAATGAGCCGGTATAATGTTGTCTCGGTATAATGTTGTCTTGTTTCTTTTCTGCAGGAAAATTTGGGGCTGTGTTTGCATCTATTCCTTTCCCCATATTCGCTGCAGTTTACTGCATTCTGTTTGGCCTTGTAGGTATGCTTTCACC
>ONZK01005056.1:716-15031 GCA_900322385.1 Pharnaceum exiguum | reverse complement strand
GGGGGGGGGGGGGGGGGGGGGGGGGGGGGGGGGGGGGGGGGGGGATGTATGATTGATGGTGATTTTGTTCAATGGTTTTGTCCTTTTTATCCGTTTTGTACCTTTAATAATTGTACCTTATATTGTTGGTTGTCATTTGTTTAAAGCTTGTTTTTATTTTATTTGAAATTTTTTCGTGTAGAGGCATTACATGGTTGGTATGAGTTTGAAATAGAAAAAGTTTTGTTAGTTCCTCTTGCTTTGTGACCATAAATTGATTAACTTAGACTTGTTGCCGTTGTTGGGCTTCTCTTATATTTTATGGTTTATTTCTATGAAAGCTTGAAAAGTAACAGCCGCCCTACACTTATCATGCTTGATGTTTGGCTTGCTGTTGTTGTGCCACTGGTTATATTGTCTATGATCTGTTACTCTCATTGTCGTTTTTTACCTTTTGATTGGTATTGTTGATATGTGAACTATCATTGTACTTGTAATTGTTTGCTTGATCTAATATTGTGCCGGTGACTTGCAGTAAATGTGTGCAGACTTGTCTTTGCAATTTCACTTATAATTGTTTGCGTTTGATTTTGATCTAATAATGTGCTTGCAATAAATGTTGTGCCGACTTGTCTTTCTTTATTATTCTTGGATCTACTGTTTTTGGCTTGGCTTCGACTAGTAATAGGTGTGGTTGTCTTGTTATTCTCGGCTGGTATTGTCGTGACTATAGTCACAGGTAAACAGGTATCTACTGTGGTTCACGTTTATCTTTTGTGTAGCTATGTTTATCTTGTGTGTAGTTGTGGCCTTCCAATTTGTGTTTTGTGTTTGGTTGCCACACACTTGGTGGTTGATGTTTTATCCTTTTGTTGTTGTGCATTGTGTAGACTGATCTTTATAATTTTGCCCACAAACAATATGAGATGAGATCAGCTTAGTAAGATATTGAGTAGGATACTCTGGATTATTATTTTGGGAGCACGTGCCTTATGCTTATTTGTTATAACAAGTTACCTGTGATGGGTTATTGTTTATGGTACATAGTACATAGTGAATAATTGGTCTTTAATATTGAATAAAATTGAGAGGAAAAATACTTGTGAGTCACTTATTAAGTTACCATGTTTGGCTGGGTACGGGTATGTGTCCGACTCGGCGATAATTAAAATTCTAGGACATGGAGACTTGGACTCGATACCTTTAGTTTAAGGAAATTTACCATTTTGGGTACCCGACCTATAGCACAATACTAAACTGGGGTCCAAAGTATTCAGTACTAGTTATAACCCGTGCCAAAGTACGGGATTATTATTTTCTTATAATTATGTTGTTGAAAGTTGAAATTGAAAATGGAGGTCATTAAAATTAATAAATACCATGTTCTCTAAAACTTAATAAAAAAATAATATGTTAATGTATTATTATTTTTTTGATGGAAAATATGTTAATGTATTTTGAATACATGTTTATCAATAGTTAGTCAAAATGAGCATGAATTTCCTATATATGGAAATCATCGTCAGTTTTTTCAAAAGAAAAATTGTGTGAACTCGTTTCATATATGGGACTGGGCGAAAGGATTATTAATGTTTACTGAAGAGCATTAATACACAGTCTCATATATGAAATGGGTCGCACAACTTTTGGGTTTCCAAAAAGTTATTTAATTGTCGGAAAATTTACATTTGTCTTCCAGTCACTAAAATGTCAATTTAGACTCACGCAATTCATCAGCCATTGACATTACAATAATTAATAATAGAAACAAAAACATTCAAAATATGATCTCATCATGCTAAATACTCCGTAGTTGCCAAGGGCCTTTTAACATTACAGTAAATATATAGACAGAGTTCGTTGACTTGGGTGTAGAGTTCAACATAGTACCGTTAGTACACAATGTTTGCCCAGTCCTGTAACTTGCGTGAGTACTGGTACAAAACAGATTCATGAGTTCTAAGCTTGAACCATTCTACTGTTTTGTATGTAAATTCACTAAATTGTCAATCAGAAGCCGAGCGAGTCCCTAACAACTCTATATCCTTCGTCATCAACGCCCCTGACAACCCCCATCGAAGCCACCACAAAACTTGTCGCCCACTACCGACCCACCTCTGGTGATGTACACACCCTCTGATTACGTTTACTTTTCATGGGAAAAATCGAATCAAGCAATTCACACTCGGAACCGTATGCATCACCATTTGCATTCCTGTTACCATTACATGAAAAAAATGAACCATACGCCCCCTAAATGAGAAGTAGGAGAGATTGTATGTTTGGAGGTCTGTTGGGTTAGGCAAAGAACCTTGAGATATTCGAGGGATTTGGAAACAAAATGGGGGCTTCCCTATAATTCAGGATTGGCAGTGATTACATTCTTCTTTCAAAAAATGAAGCCATATATATTTAGTGGGCTTTTAGTTAGACGGTAGTGTTAGTCCAGAGGTTGGCGTAATCGATCGATGGAAGATTTGATATGTTGAACTAAGAAAAATAATAATTTAGAAACCATTTTCACATATTCATGCCAAATCAACTCCCACATAAGCCTTTTTTTAATACACATAAGCAAGGGCAACCAATGATAAAATGCCACAGTATTTTTTTCTCCAATAAATGGGGAGGAGAATTCTTTATTTCTCTCTCCAAGTTGTTCTTTTATATAATAGTAAGATAAGATGTCAAACACAATACCTGTACTATTGAACGTTGTACCAAAACGAGACCCGAACATTTTTGTGTCACAAAAACTTTACAAGTTAAGGTCATTTGAGTAATTTTGGAGATTTATAAGCATTATTGAGGTGAAGATAAACTGCGAGAGGGACAAAGATATTTTGTCTTTTGTTTCCTTGTTTTAGCGGGGCATGTAATAATGCTGACAAATGTTGCGTGCAAAACTAATTAAATGACTAACTTAGAAAAAACTACTTAAATGACCCTAACTTGGACAATTTCTGTGACGAAAAATTGCTTGAGTCCCATTTTGGTACAACGTTCAAAAGTAAATGTATTGTGTTTGACGTATTGAATACTTTAGACCCCAATTTGGTATTATGATATAAGTCAAAGTACCCAAAATGGTAAATTTCCTTAGTTTAGATTTATGTTAATTAAAATTATTTTATTTCTGAGTAAAAAGAAATATGAAGTATTTTTGCTAACAAACGAGACTTGGTACTTGTTTTGATAGTCATTGTAAACAGTGGAGTAATCGCGCACTGATATTTGTACTTGTTTTGATAGTCACTGGGTGCTAACTGCTAAGTTTTTTTCTTTTTTTTTATAATAGTCACACTGCCACATGGAAGAAATAAAATATATCTTCCTAGCTATAAACCACCTACTCCTGCACTAAATATTTTAATCACTCCTCTGTTACCTGTATTACACGTTTCCCCAGTTTTCTTTCTTGCTTTTTCTCCTTTTTCCCTCTCTCGTTTCTCACTTTCTTCCTCCCCAAGTCAGCTGCCTCCCAGAATAGATGGCCGTGCCCGTTTATATCGGAACCCGTGTCATGTCCGGTCAAGGGCAAAATATGCCGAGTCTGGGTGAATTGTTGGACGCTCAAAGTGATTGGCTCCTCATTCTTGATGATGGGTTATAGTAATGAATATGTATTACTTATTAGTTTTGGGAAGAGCAATTAAAATGAAGTGAAGCGTAGAGAAAGTAATCTATATGGTTGGTTGTGTCTCATGTAGAGTTACATCATATGATATATTAGATCGCTCGATCTGAATGCGCAAATGTGAATTTGAATGGTATTAGGGGTGGGCAATGTCGGGTACCCGACCCGAAATAAGAATTCGGGTCGGGTACGGGTCGGCAATATTGTGACCCGTACCCGACCCGTGAATATTCGGGTACCCCGAGTACCCAACTTTCTCCGGTCGGGTATTCGGGTACGCGATACCAGTGAGAATGATTTTCAAAATTAAAAAAAAAAGATATCAATCAAGTAATTAACACGTGAGATGATTTCACAAATTTCAAACACAATAAAAGGGACTTCCAATCAATCTAGGCACGACGCTACGTCTAGTGTCAGTAGCACAATAATAGTACAATTATACCAACCAGAGGCTCAAAATAATAACAAAACCCTCACAAGCAATCGGTGCCAAGTAGCCAACATTAGATCCGATCCAAGTAGCCATTCCTTCGACGCCTTTTGTCTGTGGAGAAATGGAGATCAAGAGTGAGTGTGTGAGAGAAAGATGAGATGGAGTGTGAGTGTTAGAGAGAGAAAAGTTCGAGAGTACTGACTATCTTGACGGAGGTTGAGATCGAAAGTGAAGTAAAGAGATGGAGATGGAGATGGCGAGAGAATGAGAGATTGTGAGTTTGTTTTCGTGTTTGCTTTACTTTGGGGAGTGACTGATGTCTGCTGTGACTCATTGTGTGGCTTACCATATCTGTGGTTAGGGATTTAGAGTTTTTTTTTTATAAACCGGGTAAATCAGGTATATCCTGCCAAATCTGATTGTGCGACCCGTACGAGACCTGAATGTTATGGGTAACCGACTCGGGAAATCGGGGCATGTCGCAGGTATTTCGGGTCAGGTCAAGCGGGTCGGGTATTGATGCCCACCCCTAAATGGTATTAGTCGTGAAACGTGACCTATGAAATTAATATGATTTTCTTGTATATTTTTTCCCCGTGTGAGAACAAGATCGAGGACTTAATGATCGAGAGCATTGACGCACATTGTTTGGGTTAGAGCTATAATTGGAGAAAAGAGACCACTATACAATATGGAATGTTGGTTATTGGGTGCCACCTTTATGTTGACTAATGGATTAGTCTTTCGTTTTAATTTCCATTCGCCTACGAGGACCCATTGAAAACCACTTTCAACAGCGAGAATAATTGTGTTGCATGTTTTACATTGTTGTTGTGACGAAAGGTGGCACCCAATAACCTGGGTCGTTTATGACAAACCGAGATTAGTTTTTCGTTATTGAAAGTGGTTTGTCATAACCATTCAATGGAGAAAGGTGGCACCCAACTCGAAATCGACCAAAAAATTGAATGTGCCGGTAATATCCTGGTTTGTATTTGCTTATGCTTTTATTTGTCACAAATTTTTTGAATATTGAAATTTTCCAACTTAAAAATTTAGTAATGATTTATTTTTATTGTATAAAATCATATGAGTGTTTCATTGCGAATTCAAAAAGGGAAAAACTCCGACACAGACACATCAAAAAAGGTTGGAAAACGGACGATGGAACAATACAAGGAACGGCAACGCGATTTAAATATGGTGTTCATTGACTTGTAAAAAGCTTACGACATATTCTTATGAAGGTCTTGTGGAAGTGTCTGGAGAGAAAAAAGGTTCCTGATACATATATTAAAGTTATGAAGGATATGTACAAGGTTAGCCTGACAATCAGGTCGGTTGGTCAGGTTTTGTGTTATGTTCTTTTCGGGTTTGGTCAATTTCGGGTTGTATTTTTAGGGTTAGTTCCAGTCGGGACGGGTTCGACCCAACGGGTTTGCACATTTTGTTTTATTATAATAGTTTATCAATATTTTATTAATATTTAAACATTTTTTTAAATATTATTTTATCATATTTTAATATAATTGAAATTGTAAAATGTTCATTTATGAATATTTTATTGGACTAATGGGTCGTTTCGGTGGGATTTGAGTTCAACCTAAATTTCACCGGGTTTTTCTAGTAAGGCCTGTTTCGGGTTTCGGTCGAGTGTTTCGTGTTCATGATCCATTTTTTTCGGTCATTTCGGGTTGGGTAAATTTCTATCAGGTCTATATAAGGGTGTAATTACTTGTGTTCGCACGACGGACGGCGACACTGACCCTTTTTCAATCGAGCTGGGACTGCATCAAGGTCAACAATGAGTCTGTTTGCTCGCCACCGTTATGGATGAATTAAGTAAAGGGATTCGGGGAGACGTCCCATGGTGTGTGCTAATTGCAAATGATATTGTGTTGATGGACGAGACGCGAGCTTGAGTCAATGTTTCAAGTTGGAAGTATGGAGGAACAAGTTGGAATCAAGAGAACTAAGGTTGAGTAGGACAAAGACCAAATATATGTGCTGCAACTTTAGCAGCGTGAGGCAGTTGGAGGAGGTGAGTATTAGTTCGGATGATATTCTCAGAGTTCAGCGCTTCAAGTACCTTGGGTCGTACTTGCAGTTCAATTGGGAGGTCGATGATGATGTCAGTGACATGTCACCCATCGTATCTCACCAGGGTGGCTAAAGTGGAGGGGTGCTTTAGGGGTACTATGTGATAAGAAGATCTCGCTTAAAATCAAAGGGATGCTTTATAGAGCTGCAATATGGTCGGTGATGTTGTATGGAGCCGAATGTTCGCCGACTAAGAAGGTTCAAGAACAAAAGTTAGCGATACGGATGATGCGTTGGACGACGGTCTCACTAGGCAGGATAAGATTAGAAATGAAGTGGTTTGGACGAAACTAAGTGGTTTGGACAGTGGTTTGGACGAAACTGAGAGTTGTTCCATTCGTAGAGAGGATGAGAGAGACTAGGCTGCGATGGTTTGTACATGTCATGTGGAGAGGCTCGAATGCACCGGTGTGTAGGTTCGAAAACATGGTCGTGAGTGGGGTTAGAAGGAGGGGCATGCTGAAGAACAGTTGGGAAGAATGTATTAGACATGATTTGACAACCCTATCATTCAGCGAGGACATGGCCTTAGATATGAGTTCTTGAAGAATGAGATGGTACGAGACTGTTATGATAGTGTGCTATATCTGTTAGGATTGGTTGTAGTTTTAGCATGTAAGGACTTTTAGAGTCTAGTGTTAATGTTGTGCTCGCACTCATATGGTAGTTGACGTCTTACCTTGAAATTTTTGTGTTATACATGTGCTTTACTTATGCGTTGTTGAGGCTTTACATGTTTATCCGCGACTTTATATTTTATGGTTATATGTGTTTCTAACGATTTTTCACTACAGGTATAGATGTTTTATGGGTATAGAAATTTTTGTGTTATAGCATGTAACGATTTCTCATTGAAGGTATAAAGAGGTTTTCATAAAGGTACTAAATGGTCATTATGGAAACAACATCCCGATGTATATCAGACTCTCTCAGGACCCCATCTGAGATGGGATTCAACTAAGATGTTGTTGTAGTTGTTGTAAAAACGGATAGTTTTGATCGGGTTGGGTTAGTTTCGTTGAGTTTTGTTTTTGTGTTCGTAACCCAAATTTCTGGTAAATTTTAGCTTGTTCTACATGAACAGCTTGTTTAACAAGATGTGACGTACAAACAGGATGGAAAAGTCACGTTATTCAAGGAGCTCTAAGGCGCGATGTATAGTGTGCTAAGTTAAGAAAACTTTTGGTACGTGGATTGGAGTGTGGTGACATAATCAAATTGTGATGGCTTTCGATATTTGGTGTGTATTTTTTTTAAGAGGACGGGGAATAAGATTGTAAGATCATAGGGAAAAGGCGGGTCATTTAAAATGAGAAATAGAAAGGGTGGATTGTGCGATATGAACATGTCCTTCAGGTTCAAAAGGAAGTTTAATGTATAGTTATTAAAGTGGATGTATGGTGAGCTATCAAACACCATGTTGAGAATTTTGTAAGAAACTACCTACAACTTTGGTCTTTTTGTAAAACTACCTAATTTTTTATTTGTAAGAAACTATCTACAACGAACAAAATATTGAGAAAAGACGACAATCCCCTTGTCCATATACGTGATTTTTTTTCCTTTCTTATCTCCTTCTAAAGTTAAAAAAATTACAATTTGAAATTCCAATTTACGTTTGTGCTCTCCCTCCTCTAATGAATTTCTCAATCCTTCCTTCCATCTTAGTCTTGTATAGTGATGCATTTCTTCAATCCTAAACAACCATCACTCTTGTATAGTTGTCGTTCAGCCTGTTAATTGTTGTGTTTTTATGTGCTTCACTTATGTGTTACTTGGTTTTTACATGTTATTTCGCGACTTTATGTTTTTATGGTTACGTTGGTTTCTAACAATATTTCACTTAAGGTACAAATGTTTACATGATTACATTGATTACTAACGATTATTCATTGCAGGCATAAAGAGTTTTCTCATATAGGTACTAAGTGAGTCATTCTGGAAGCAGTCTCCCAATTTTTTTAAATAGGAGAAAGGCTGCGTACATCAGGCTCCCTCAGTACCCCATCTAGATGGGACTCCACTAGGATATTGTTGTTGTTGTACTCTTGTATAGCGATTGTTAATAGCTCCATTTCTCCCATCATAAACGACCATCCACACTTACCATCTCAAATTGAAGTTTCGTGAACTTGAGTCGTAAAGTAAATAAGTTGAGCCAATTGAGGTTTGTCTTTCGTTGTTATGTTACATATTTTGGCATATTTGGGCAAATTAATGACAACAACTTCTTATAAAGTTACCGAATATCAGAATCAATGGCCTCAATCGCTCAAATTTGGGTGTTGATTTGAATTTGTTCGCCATTTGCAATTTTTTTAAAAACATCAGTGATTGTATTGTAGAGACATAGGAGATTAAATAATATGAAAGAAAAAGAAAACAAATGAAGAGAGAGTGAGAGAGGTGTGTGGTTTGGGAAATATGTTTGATTTTTTTTTTTGTCTTAACGAGGATTGCGAAGGACGTATGGTGTGAACAAAAGCATTACATACCTCGCACGTGACATTTAGTATTGTTATAATGGTCTTTCTAGACCTTTGACCAAGGTCCTGCTGTTTGGGGGTAGTTGCTTTATCATAAAAAAACATTGTAGGTAACCGTACAAAATTCTTTTTTTTCTATAAATAAGAAACTAGATTTTAAACTCATGCGATGCACGGGTCTCCGTTAGTTCTACTTATTTTATAATATACTAGATTTTAAATCCGTGCGATGCACGGGCTTCCATAAATTTCACCTTTCACATTCTATTTTTTAATGCATAGATTTGCTCATTTCTGTAAAAGTAAATGTCATATACTTTATTATTCGTACTAATTTCCTTAAGCAATCTCTTATTTTTAAAGTGATTTTATCTAGTTATCGGACATTTTTATTAGTTTTATTAAGAAAAGTTTGAATAGGTTGTTAGTCTTTCATATTTCCAACTCCTATCGTCCAGAATTGAGCGTTATTTGTGTTAAAAATAATTGTATGAAATAGTGTCAAATTTTAGACTATAAATGTCACATTAGATTAGAACTTATTTTGCATTATACCGCATGCAAGGAGGGGAACTTATAGATAAGGCCTTTCTTAACCAGCAGGTCTGAATATGTGTGTTTGAGTTAAATAGTGTTACACTCAATAGTTATAGCATATTTTTAATTATTAACCATATTTATTAAAATATATTTTTTTGTTTTTCGAAAATCATGTATAGTTGAATAATTCTCTTAGATTTCTTGTCAAATTTGACTTAACAATTTTCTTTTTCTATTTCCTCTTCTATTTCCTCTTCTTTTTCTTTGATTTTTCTACTATAAAGACATATTTAATTTTCATAATTTAATCAATCTAATTTTCTCCATACAGTTTCTCTTTTAATATATTATTAAAAATCCTTATTAATTGATAATGCCTTAAATGAATTGAAGTGAAAGTTGGCTCTCATTTGGAAATGAATTTCTTTAACTTGTGGAACTGAAGTTAACGGATGGAAGTTGCACATGAATCTTTTAACCCAACTCAAAATTGTGCTAAATGAAAAAATTTAACTGAACTGAACTAGATGTTGTTTACTGAATTTAGTTGAATACTAAGTCTTTAGTTTTTGAAACTAATAGTATACAAAGATTTTTTTTGCAACAGAATACAAAGTTTATAAGGGGTACATACTATTAAATAAAAGAAAATTCATTCATCTTTAAATTCTGCAATTGATGAACATAAATTTGGAAATTGAACTGTATTTAATTAATCTTTAAATTATGTCTATTCTCAAAAGTTCTTACCACCTACATTCATCACTGGAACCATTAGTTAAGGTTCATTAAATAAACCAAATAAGTTAGGATATATTATGCTTGGTAAGAAATTTCAGAGATAACCTTTTTAAAATATATGGAGAAGACTCTACTTGAACAAAAAAAAAGTATCCAAGAGGTGTCCATTGCTAAATAAACCACAACTTGTTCACGAGGTCTTGGATTCATACCCTTTTTTTTAAAAAAATGGAATGGATTCAAATCTATTGGAGAGCACTTATTGGAATTATTTCTAGAAATATCCAAAGTCATGGTTTAAGAGATACCCTTTGGGCACGCTTAAGGAGCGAGACACTCCTTGCCTAATACGAAATAATCATATACACAAAATAAATTCCTAAACATATAAATCAATAAATTATAAAGACTGTCTTGTAACAAAATTAAAAAGTTGTCACATGATATAAAATCAAAGCTTTCCATGTCACAGGCAAGCAAGTCATCACCTTCCCAAAGAATAATTTATAGAAAAGTATGTCTCTCTAATATTTTTTTTAAAGAAAAAGTACAAATAATATGTCTATAAAAAGTACAAAATAAGGTTCAAATTACGACTATCAAGAAAATTGGTTGGATTCCACCACCAGATGATTATGTTAAAATTAATTTTGATGGTTCTATGTTTTCTACTAACTCTTCTATTTCTTCTGCTGCAGGATATATTATTCGTGATTCTCATGGAAATCTGATTGTGGCTACAGCAAAGAATTTGGGGAACAGCTCAATGAAGTAACGACATTCCGAGATAGTATAAAAGCAGCTATTGATTTAGGTTATACAAATATTATTGTTGAAGGTGAACAAAGTCGTCATTAATAGTCTTTTAAATACTTACAAGACACCGTGATCCATTACTAGTCTGATTGACGATATTAAAAGGTTGCTCGCTCATACCTCCGAGTTCAAGATCCACCATATTTACAGAGAAGCTAATCAAGTGGCAGACTGGATAGCTAAACAAGGACACAATATTTTAGATACGTGTAACTTTTACCCGCATTATAGTGCGGATTTTTATTTTTTACTCTTGTATGACAAGTTAGGTGGTACCCTCGAGAGGAGGGTTACTTAACTTCTGATGTACCTTCTTAAAAAAATGTAGTTTGGCATCGTAAACTGACTAACCAATTTTCTAGTATTCTTTCTAATTAATTTTTTGATTGGATTCGTAAACTTATTTAATCTATAGAATATAGTTTGGCATCGCTCAAATTGGTCCATTCTTTTGCCCATCGATTATTATAAACTTTCTTTTAAATTTCAATCTTTTTTTAACTTTCTTTCTTTATTAAGTTTCAATCTTTTGTTAAATTTTTTTTCTTTTTCTTTGTTTGCCATTTTCTTTCCCAACGTTTGAAGCCTATTCCTAATTAGTTTTAAAGTTTCTACATTAAGTTTCAAACTTCCTTTTAACTTTTTTTTTGAAGCAAAATATTCTTAACATATTTTTTTTAATCCCGTGCCATGCACATTCTCATTAAGATTGAATGATTTATTTATTTACTTTGTTGCGTGTCGGAGTACCATTTTCGTTTTTCTTTTAGTTTAATATCTCTTTTCCAAGTAGCTACTAAGATCAGTATTATAGATAAACTCTTATTGTTCCATTTCAAGTGTATTTCTCTCTCCATTGAATAATTTTTTTAATTTCTATTTTTGTATCATGTTTTAAGATGGTAAAAATATTGTACATATGGATCTGATTTGAAAGATTTTTTCGAACTCTATCCAATTATATCAAAATTAATTTTTTTTGAAAGACATAACAATTGATACTTTTAATTATATACTAAAATATATTGTACATTTATAGTTACCATATACAATTTGCCATAAAAAAGTTACCATAGATAATTCTAACTTTACTTTTTGAATTTTTTTTGGGAAATGGTTAAATTTTATTTCATAAAAATTATCATTCACCAAAACGATAACAATGTGCTGTCCTAGGGAATAATATCCATTACAACCATTTTGATAACCCTGATAACAAAAATAGCCAAAAAACGAAAGAAATAGCTACTAAATTACATCATTAAAACGCTATTGATTCGTTGCCAGTAGGGAGAGCATTCATTCTGCATTTTGATTAGTCCTTTGATTAGACTACATAACTCGGTTGCAGATTTCCTTTGTTGCTTGAAGATACGATAATTCCTTTCTTCTCAAACACAGTAGAAGATGCAAGTAAAGGCTAGTCGATTAAGCACTTTCTGCCATTGTTTACCATGATTGCATCTTCGAAGCCGTCTTCTCAATTGCGGCAAGGAATGACATTTCATTCTAGAATTAATCCAATCAAGAATGTCAGTCCACATAGTCTTCACATAGGTACATTTAAACAGGAGATGCTCATTAGATTCAGCTGCAGTAAAACAGAGGTAGCATTAACTTGCTAGGTGAATTCCTCTTTGTTGCAGCTTATCTTGAGTGGCAAGGCTTTGGTGAATTGCCAGCAAAGAAATAACAGAATGTTTAGGGTAGTTTATGCCATCCTAGATAGTGTTATGCCACAAGTCTTTCCCCCTTTAACACAATCATTGAGAAGGGTAATGGAGAGATTAACACTTCCAGTCTTTCGAACTACTTCATCTCTGAGTGCAATGATGCTTCTCCAAAGCCATGAATGACCAGAATTTGTAGTTGCAGTCCTGAAATTTGCACTCTTCAGATTGTACCTTTTAGCCTATGAATTCCAGATAGAATCTTTATTCAAGACTCTCCAAATGGTTTTGAGCATGAGAGGTTTATTCCAGCCTTCTTGAATCTTCATTGTAACCCCAAAAAATTCTCCTTCTAATATTCTGAGGAAGCAAACATCATGTCCCCCAGAAATTAATGATCCCAAAAACAACTGAATTTAACAGTTTAGCCTTCCAGCATAAGAGAGCAAGTGATTTTCCCAATGAACAACTTTTCTCTTGAGTTTATCAAGCAAGGGTTGAAAAAGAGATAATGAAATTTTCTTTGAGCATAGAGGCATACCTAAATATTTGAATGACAATGATGCTTCTGAGAATTTTGAGCATTGAAGAATTTCCTTCTTAATATTTCCAGCAACCCCTCCAAAGTAGATATCAGATTTTGCTGTGTTGATGGCTAAACCAGACATAACTTGAAAATCAGTGAGAACTTGAGTGATACATTTCATTGTAGGAACATCTCCACGAGCAAAGATTAACAAATCATCAGCAAATATAAGATGTGTCAATTTCAGTTGGGCACATTTTAGATGAAGACAAAATTTCTATTTTCAACCAACTTTCTGAGTAGTCTTGATAAGCCTTCCATGCAGATCACAAAGAGATAAGGAGAAATACGGTCTCCTTGCCTAACACCCTTTTCTCCTTTGAA
This sequence comes from Pharnaceum exiguum, assembly GCA_900322385.1. Lineage (NCBI taxonomy): Eukaryota > Viridiplantae > Streptophyta > Magnoliopsida > Caryophyllales > Molluginaceae > Pharnaceum > Pharnaceum exiguum. The sequence goes on along the minus strand of ONZK01005056.1, from coordinate 1,716 downwards.
AAAACCAGCCAAACCACCATTGAGTGAGATAGAGAAATAAGGAGTTGAAACACAAGACATGATCCATTTTGAAATTTTTTCTGGAAAACCAAAAATAGAGAGAGACATTGTTGCAGGAAACTCCAACTCACATTATTAAAGGCTTTCTTGATATCAATCTTCATTAGTACACGAGGAGAGAGATTTTTAGTTTCATACCTTCTAATGAGCTCGTGAGAAAGCATAGTATTATCAAATAGTAGTCTTCCTTGTACAAATGCTCCCTGCTCCGGACCAATAATATCTCCAATACAGGCTTTCATAATATTAGCAAGAATTTTTGTGATAGTTTTGTATAGAATGTTGCAACATGCTATAGGTCTGTAGTCACTAACACTGGATGGTTAATCAATCTTAGGAATAAGAACAAGTGAAGTAGCATTTAATTCTTTCAGAAGAGAACCAGAAAGAAAAAATTCTCTGACTGCAGCACAAAAATCTTTACCTACAATATGCCAAGCTCTTTTGTAGAAACCTGCTCCAAATCCATCTGGTGCTGCACTTTTGTTATCACCAAAAGAGAAGAGAGAGTTCTTGATTTCTTCATCAGTACATACAACAGTTAAGCTAGATAACTTATCTCTATCAATAGTGCTTCCAGACAACAAACTGTGATCAAAATCTGCTGTGACATTTTTTTGTACCAAGAAAATGTTGGTAGAACTCAAGAAAAGCTTCCTCCACATCACTCCTAAGTAAGCCATTATGCTCTTTTATAGCTCCAATGAAGTTTCTCCTCTTGCTTGCAGCTACCATTGCATGAAAATATGCAGAATTTTCATCAGTGTGATTGATGTGAAAGACCTTTACTCTCTGTATATCTGCACTAAACTCAGTTGTTCTTAACTCATCATATATCTTCTTCAGGTCCCTCTTGTAGGCACAGGGGCCCCGATCTAAGGGAAATGAATCCACTTAAACTAGGTAAACCCGTGCACCTACCCACTAGGTAGTTGAATGT
>ONZK01005051.1:3475-20152 GCA_900322385.1 Pharnaceum exiguum | reverse complement strand
AGCCATTCGTGATTTGTTAATTCATTTTCTTTTAATCCAATAATAAACCATAGACGGTTGAGATTGGAGTGGTACACAAAGTGGCACACCATTGTGGGACACCAAAGTCAGACTGGTTTTACAATAGCAACTCAAGGGAAGACGGGGCAAACGAAATCAAGCCAATTAGCCAATGACGTGTGAAAGAAAGATGCTCAGGAGTTCAGGACAGTGATAATTCAGCCACAGGGCCGGACCTTGAGTTTTGGAGGCCCTGTTCGAAATTATAAATGAGGCCCTTAAAATAGTCATGTGTGCGAATAATATATTTTTAAAATACTAAATAATCTACAAAAAATATATTTAGGATTTTCTTAATTTAAAAAATTTACCATGTATATTCAATAAATAAAGAATATTGGAAAGATTTTCTAGGTTAATGTTTCAAATTTCTAATGGTTCACAATCAACTAACAGTAAAAGGATTGAAACATTTTGCACCATATGTACTAAAATCAAAACAAACTAATTAGAGATATTGTTAATTTATGTTTATTTTTATTCGTGAGATAATAAGTTTGCTGAATAATGGTTTGAAACAAAAAGTAAAAAAAAAACAGAAAAGAAAAACAAACAATGGGAAATTAAACCCACCCTTGAATCACTGATGCGCAGAATACCAAGACATTAGATATTGGAACTAAAAGAAAATAAATGGGCTGAGTTAACTCGTTGACTCTTACCATGCCAAAAATAAATGGGCTGAATTGACATATTAATTAACGTTAATTAAGGATTTCAAAAAAAAAAATAACGTTAATTAAGGCACTTGACCTCAACAGACATGCCAAAAGTCCAAAACCAGCTACGCACGTTCGAACGCGGGACGTTTTGGGAACAAAAAAGCACACTCGTGACTCTTACACTCGTGAACCAAAGCCTCAGTATGTTACCCATATTGTCGATATGTTTAATATTCATAACAAAAAAATGGGCCCAGAAAATTGGAGGCCCTGTGCCGCCGCACGGGCTGCACCTGTCCAAATCCGGGCCTGTTCAGCCAATTAGGATTATACTTGTAAAGGTGATATCTACCGCTTACATAACTTTTCCTTCCCCTAATTCACGTGATATATATTAAGGTGTATATTTTGCATAATCCCATAATGCGAAGTTACAAAAATAATGTCGGTCTATTGTATATTTGTATATATGGATGGCAAGCACTAGAGCGAGTTTGTAACGGGTGTAGTATAAAAGCACTATAAGAAATAATCATATATAACGGTTAATTCGGCAACAATTTAGAATAGAAATATTGTATTTCATCAGCAAATTATAATTATGTAATACAATTTCAATATCTAATAATCCAAATTTGTTATCATAGTATGAGCTTATAAATAAAGATATATCAAGCATTATTAAAAATTAAATGGTTATATGTTGGATTGTAACATGAATGAAAAATTATCATTAATATTCAAACCCGCTCCATATCCGTTTCATTTGAAAGCCCTTCATCCAAACCCCGGATGAGATGGATGTGGAGCTGGTGCATGTGACATTGTCATCCCTAATGGTATAACAAAAAATATCACCCGGAGCTATATCACAAGCGAGAAAATCTAGCTCCAACTGGAAAATATGATACTGGAATTGGAGCTGATGATTTTACGATCTTTGACTTCGATTGATTTTGATCATGGCGATTAGTTTTTCTGCTGCTAGCTTCTTCACAAGCAACTTGGCCGTGGTTTGAGAAGCAGTTAAATATGCTAGCAAACAAAGCCATTTATAGAAGTATTTCAGTAGGGGTTTGGAGTTTGTCAGTAGGGGTTTTAGGCAAGTGAAAGTTTATATGAACTATATGTATCCTTTGCTTTTTGGCTCTAAATTAAAATATGCTGCTTTGGGTAATCTTTGAGGTTTTAATTTGTTGGTATGGCTATGGTACACTTTGATTTCAGTTGTGGCTATATATAGGAAGAGGTATGTGAGGAATGATGAATCCTTGGCCTCCAAGGAAAATAGGAAATGATGATAGTCGTCAATCGTCTAGAAAGAAGGTTCGTTAAAACTCTTAGCTTATTGGATGAATTTTTTGAAGCTCCTAGTAGTCACTGTAGATGATGTTTACATTTGCCAACAAGAAGACTTAGTCATATAATAAAGGTCATTGACTCTCTGTTGAAGTGTTGAAACTACGATTCTTGACAAGCAGCTTGGATCGGATATATGGGCTGGTTTCTTGGAAATTCAAGTGGGGAAGTGCTAATAGCACCCTAAGCTGGTACCAGTGAAAGTAGTGATAGTCTAGCCCAAAGCAGTGAATATCTGGCAAAGCAAGAGTATTAACAACGACCAAGTACCGCAAACACTAGCGACTGGCTGACCCCAACGACCAAGTTGTATGTTCTTTACATCAAGAAATTTACAAAAGTTGTAACCACACACGGAGAGTACTAAAGTGACTCGGTGGATCAGAAACTCGTCAGTGTAAATGTGGCTTATCTCACTAAAATCAACATACTACCATTCTAAAATTATAGAAAGAGATAGACATAAAATTTGTTGGATCATTGACTCGGAGGGTTAGAGAAGTTTTTTCCTACACAAATTACATTATCAATACCAAGACGTTTGGATTGGCACAATACTTATTTAGAGATTGTAATTAAGCTAATAATTTTGATTTAGCTTAAAAATACCTAATTTATATTCATTGTATATTTAATAAATTTTATAATACACCATGGTGTACCAAATACTCGTTCCTACACAATTACTCAGAAAATAACTTGATCGCCACCTCACGCAAAACCCATACATATTTCAAGTGAGACTTGCAACATCATAACTAGGGCTCTGTGGTATCTATTAGGATTAACCTCTTTTTTTTAGAACCAGGGCTATGGGGTATCTAATAGGATTAAAGCTCTGTTTTGTTCAATTGGTTGAAAGTTTAACGTTATTAAACTTAAATGGAAGAAACTGAACTTAAGTGCACTAGAATAAATTATAGTGTAAATATAACTAAACAATTAACTGAAAAAAATTTAACTTAACTAAGAAATACTAAATTTAACTGAAAAAAACAAAATCGAGCCTAACTATCTATACCGAGTGTTTTGTAACAGTAGAACTAGCTAATAAGGAATTACTGTTACTAACCTTCCATTTCGGCCCATTTATCCTCTATATCCTCCTCGATTCTCTAAACAACAGTACGTTTCACAGCCCAATCCATCTCACAAACCAAATACCCCTCCTCCTTTTCCTTTCCCTTTTCCCTTTTTCTTTTTCGTCAACAGTAACGACTACTCCACTTCACTCACTCTCCCCTCAACAAAACTCCCTCCCCTTCCATTTCCCCTCATTCCCCCTTCCACTCCACTCTCTCTCCTCCCACACAATGCCTCCCTCTCCTCCTTCCCTCAACCCATCAGACTACTCCCACAGCCCAGCCCACTTCTTCACCATAACCCGCGACCACACTTCCCTCTCCTCCCTCACCCACTCTCTCCCCACCCCTCTCCCTCCTTCCCAAATCCTCACCCCATCCCACTCTCTCTCCCAGGACAAAATATACAATTCTATCTCACAAGTATTAGACCGTAGGGATGTTCCCTTCAAGGACACGCCCCTCCACGTGGCAGTCAAGCTCAACGACGCGGTCTCAGCACAAATCCTCTGCTCGGGTGGGGCCGACGTGACGCTGCAGAACTCGTCTGGGTGGAGCCCACTCCAGGAGGCGATATGTTTGAAACTTGACGAGGTGGCGAGGATACTTATAAGGCATCAGCATGCGAGTGCATGGGCCAAGTGGCGTCACAGGCTGCCACGTGTGGTGAATGAGTTGAGGAAGATGAGGGATTTTTATCTCGAGTTTACCTTTCATTTTGAAAGCTCTGTTATTCCCTTTATTTCCAAAATTGCCCCTTCTGATACTTACCGGTGTGTGTGACCGTCTCTCTCTTTGTCTGTGTGTCTTTCGTAATTATTATGTCATTGTTATTGCATTTTGCATTGCATTTGATTATAATGTTAAAAAATTAAAGGTTAAATGATTTATTTTTGGTGTGGGAGCTTAACGGTTACTGACACTAGTGCAATTTTGAATAGGGTAAAATGGGTTTTTGTTATTTTTGGCTTTGTTTTTTTTTTTTGAAATGAAAGGAATTTTGGAAATTGGGTTTGTGATTTAGAAAAATCTTGATGGGTTTTTGTGGGTTTTTAAAGTTTGTTTCTGGGTAGTTTTTATTTTTGAAAAATAATAATTAAGTGGACTTTTTCTATGGGTTTTTAGATTGGTGTTTTTTGATGGAAATTGGGTTTTGTGATATGTTTTATTTTTTTAAAAAAAAATCATGGGTTTTTATTCTTTATTTCTGGGCAGTCTTGATTTTATTTGAATGAATTCTAATTGGACTTTTTTTGTGGGTTTTTTTTTTTATTATTAGAAATGAGCTGAAACTGTCAGTCATTTGATAACTGAAGTGAAACATCCAATTTACATTTAATAAAAGGAAAATAATTAAATTAGACAATAAAAGTAGTAATTACTCATTTGTGAACTGAATGAATTATGCTTGAGTAACAGCAAAGCAATCTTCATAGTAACATTCCCTTTTAATTAATTATTAATATAATAATAACAAAACAGTAACAATGACAATAGTAGTAAATTAGTATTAACTCGAATTTAATTTCCCTTTAATTTTGGTGTCTGTTGTTAATTAATCTCAGAATATGGAAGCGCGAAGGGAACCTACGCGCGGACACGACACTGGCAGGATTCGACGGGATGAAAATCCAACGCGCCGACCAAAGCTTTCTATTCTTGGGAGATGGTGACATGGACAACGGATTACCGGAAGGGACATTGTTAGTCCTAAACAGAGACAAGAACAAAATATACGACGCTTTCGAGAATGCAGGGGACCCGCTTACGGATTCTGATGTGGCAGAGGTGTTGTCGCAGTCGACTGTGTATCGTCCTGGGATGGACGTGACACGTGCTGAGCTTGTGCCTAGGGTGAATTGGAGGAGACAGGAGAGGAAGGAGAAGGTTGGTGAGTGGGAGGCCAAAGTGTTTGATGTGAATAATGTTGTGTTTAGTTTTCGGTCGAGGAAGGTGAGAGGTGGGGAGGGGGAGAAGGAGAAGGAGAGGGGGAGGGAGAGTGATTTCGGGTTTAATTCGCAAGTGTTGCCGTTGGAGTTGGATGAGGATGACGATGGGTTTTTGGTCGCGGAGAATTTTGAGATCGGGGGAGGGGGAGGTGGAGGGGGGAGGAGGCATAGTAGTTTTGTGAGAGGGGAAGGTAGAGAGTGGGTTTCGGTTGGGAGGAAGAGTGTGGATATTAATTTTGCACCTGCTCCACCACCGCCGAGGAAGAAAGGTGGAGGAGATGGGAGGAAGAGTGTTGATTTCGGAAGAGGGTTTGTTGAGGCGAGGAGGAGTGTTGATTTTAGGGACAATGGGGTTGAGGCGAGAAAGAGTTTTGACTTTAGGGATAATGGGGTCGAGGGGAGGAAGAGTGTTTGTTTTGGGGATAATGTGGTTGAGGGGAGAAGGAGCGTCGACTTTAGGGATAATGTGGTTGAGGGGAGAAGGAGCGTTGACTTTAGGGATAATGTGGTTGAGGGGAGGAGGAGCGTCGACTTTAGGGAACCTGTGGAGGGTAGGAAAAGTGTTTACTATGCAGGGAGTGTGGAGGCTAGGAAGAGTGTCGACATAAGGGGGAGTGCGTTCGAGCATAGGAAGAGCGATTTTAGCTTACCGGTATGATTCAACTCCCTGTCCATGATATTGTTGTTTGTTTGTATGTTCATGCTTTGATAGTAGATGTTCATGATTCACTCTGTTGATTTGATTGCATAGCAGCAACCTAGAACTTGAACAAAGTATTCTGTTGCTATGTGGATGTTCTGTAATTTGGTTTAGTTTTGATGATCTATTATGTTGTGATTGCGATGACTCACTGGCTGAGATACCTTGGTTTACCATGAGAATGCATTGAGGAGCAGATTCCGGGTTAATTGAATGAATTATCATTTGTATTTTGGAACTTTGTGAAGGAAATGTTTGTCTGGTGGTTGATTTGCTCCCATTTTGATCGGTGTTCAAACATTTTTCTGTAATTGGTTTTGATGCTCTGTAAGTGGGAATCAGTTTTGATGTCGTTGATGATAATTCCTGTATATTTTTATTGATAGCACCATGGAACTCTGTCAAGGTGGGAAGTTTTCCCCCGATTTTTGGTTTGTAGTCAGAATGTCTCTGATGTAAATGTTATACATTGTTCATGTATTGTAGTTTTTCAATTACAGATTCAGTCCACATGTTTCTGGTTACCTAAGAATTTTAGATGAACTTTTGGTAGTTCTTTTGATGCGATCGAATTAATCCCTCGCTTCTTCATAATCTGGAATCCAGAACTAAAGTCTTCTAGGTAGCACATTGTTATTAAATAAAGAGATAAGGAGTTTTCACACTCTTGGAAGAGCTATTCTATACTACTACCAGGTATTGACACTATTTGTCAATACTTGTGGGGGCCCAGAAATTTTTTATTTTATTTTTAAACCAAACTTGATGTTTCATACTTTCAACTTGATAAAATCCTCATCTAACTTGATAAATATCAAGTTTGTTTTTATGGTATACGATAAATATCAAGTTGAAGTAAATGAATATCAAGTTATAGGAAGATTTTATCAAGTTTGCTTAGAAATGTGATAATATTTTATAATGAACTTGATATGAATGTTCTTAAACATGATATTGCTATGTTGGAACTTGATATTGATGTTTATAAACTTGATAGTATCTTTTTTTTCACTTTTACAACTTGATATTACCACAGTTGAACTTGATATTATCATATTTAAACTTGATATCACTTCTGTTGAACTTGTTATTTCGCAAAATAAACAATTTTTCAAAAAATCAGGTATTGACAAATAGTGTCAATACCTGATAGTAGTATAGAATACCTCCTCTTGGAAGTGCCTTGATAATGTTGTGCTGGTTGGTAATATTAGCTTATTACTCTAGAGTTTAAGTTGGAATATCCAATTCTGAGCAGGAGAGGCGGCGGGCTTCTACAGCTACATCGACTTCCACGGTGACGGCTGCATTACCACCAACACCAGCTGCGACGAAGGAGAAGGAGTACGTCAAGTCCCTACGGCCGTCAGTTTGGTTAACTGATCAGTTTCCACTAAAGACAGAGGAGTTGCTTCCCTTGCTTGATATTTTGGCAAACAAGGTGAAGGCCGTCAGAAGGATGAGGGAGCTCCTTACCACAAAGTTCCCTCCTGGGTCGTTCCCTGTAAAGGTATGGGGCACTTTTGGTAACATCAAAATTATTGAATATGTGTCTCCTTTAGTTTTGGTACTGGTCTGCTAAATCTGTTGCTTTTGCTTTCATTTTTGTTTTATTGAGAGTTGGGAAATGTGGGTTGCCCTGTTCCTGTGAGTCTTTTGATGGGTCAATTTGGATTTTTCAAAGTTAAGTTTTTTTGGGTTTGTTCTTGAAGGAATTATTGGCTAATTAATCTAATGACTTTGATGTTGGTGGGGTCATTTATGGTCTGGCTGCCTGGGGGATGAATTGAAATGGAAGGATCGAAGCTTTGAGCTTTATGAGATCAACAGGGGTCCACTTGATCCGATGTTTCTGTCTTGGAAATGTAGCCGTTTGATTTTGAATGAATAGTTTACTTTTGTTTTCTTTTCCCTTTTTTTGGATGCTGAATAGTACTACTCCATATACGGAGTAGTTTACATTGTGCGTAGGGTACCAGCTACAAAAGCTCTAAAGTATCCAAATTGTAATCATGTGGGACCTGCAGAATTAAAGTTTATAAACCTGAAGAATTAGTACTATAATCATCTGGGACCTGCAGAAGTGTGTTTATAACCCTGAAATATTAGTACTATAATCAATCATGTGGGGCTGTACTGGGAGACTGTAATAGATGATGAGTAATGTGAAGGAAACTCTACTGGTAAATTAGTATCCTACCAACAATACATGTGTTCTAAAAAGGATTAGGAATAATGTGGGCATGTGACTTTGCTTGGCACTAATAGGGCAAATGATTTTGCAGGCTGCCCTCTGTATATTCTTACCTGAGTAATCATAATTCTGACAGTATTGCATCTGCCTGTAAATTAGATTGTTATTTCTTTTAAGGTTTGGTAGCAGTACATTTTGAAATTATTTTGAGGTTTGGTTATATCAGAGAATTTGCCTAGAGCTGCAGAGTTGTAAATGAGAGAATGTACATATCTTAGAATATCTAGTGATAAATATGAGGTGATCTTTCTCCAAACGAAGACTGAGTGTGCAACATGGAGCATCTACTTTAATCTATAGCCCCCACCACTTAACCACAAATCTGCAATAAATCTAGGGTTGCCTTGGGATGCTAGCAGTTTTGAATTGCTGTTTTTTTTAGCAAACAGTAGATGAAATAGCTTTAATTGTTTTGTAGACTGGGTTGAGCTTTTGCCTTGGGACACACTTTCTATTATATGGATTAGGAGAACAGAGATATGCGTTGCTGTTCATCTTTGATTCCTTTGAGTTGGCTTGGCAGTCTGTTGATAAAAGGGCGTAGATTCTTTAATATAGATTAGGTACTTAAGGCCATGATGAAGAAGCTATTGAAGCTAATTTATTTTTCACAAAATGGCTACCCCACATTCTGTGACCACAATTATGTTGTTAATGTTCTTAGAAATACAAAATAATGTTATTTGCAGTTAATGTAGGGTTTCCTGAATAGGATGCCTATTACTTTGAATTAGCTAGTCGAACATAAAGTGTCTTTGATGCTAACTCTATCGACTGGTTGAGCTCATTTAATTTCATGACTCTTATTGAGGACTTGCTGATGCTGAATGCGTAATTATCACTGATGAGTAGGTGAGTATGCAAACTGAACTGGTTATCCATATTAGTTTGATTGTAATGTATTCTGTAACTCAGTGGAACCTGCTCAATTGATGAGGAACTTAGGCCACTTGTTCGAGTGGGATCGCTATATGAGCTTTGGATGTATGATGCATGTCTTAGTAGTGAGTATTCAGAATAGGCTGTACCCTGTCTTACACTCCTGAAGTTGGACTTGGAATTTCGATCGGGCTTTACGAATTCATACTTACCATGTAGCCGTTTCCCCCAGATATTGGCCCTCTGTATGTGGTCGATAGCCTTGCATTTTTTTTTTGAAGAATACCTTACGTAGGCTTGAGTCACTTGACTTCTCTCCATTCTTAATAAGGCCTAGACATTTGTGCTAACTCTTGAGACAAGATTTACAGTTTGCAGTGGTGCGGTAGAGTGATGTTGTTTTTACCTTTTTTTATAGTTGTGAAGTGGATGAGCTTGTCACGAATTTGTATAAGGAAACATAAGTGATTTATTCGGGATGTCGGACTAACTAGGGTGCTTCAAGAGCGGAATTAGACTTGTAGCTGTTATAGAGTGAACAATATGCATTTTGATATCTTTTCAGATGTCTTGGCTTTTTTTTTTTAAAAGGGCGCCCTTGTTCTTGCCATTTTTGTTTTGTTGTTAGTAATCTGTCCTAGTTCTCACTTCTCCTTGGCATGGACCAAATTGGTGTCATTTTATTTGGGACTTTTAGCTATGGATGCTGATTTTGTGGAAAAAGCGCACATCTTATTGTTTAGATCCTAATGTTGTCCATTGTTTTCTCTGGCATCTGCTGTAACAGCTTCCTTAACTGAGTCCTACAATGTTGTCTTAATGCCTGCAGATATCGATTCCGGTAGTACCAACGGTGAAAGTAGTCATTACATTCACAAAATTTGTCCAGTTACAACCAATTGAACTCTTCTACACTCCTTTGTCAAGTCCTCGGCAGTTGGGCTCTGGAAATAACTCTCCTGAGGAAGAGAAAAGAAGTAACGTCTCTATTTCGCACGCACCTTCATCAGCATCCTCATGGTTGCGACGAAGCAACAGTAGCCGATCAAGTGACAAGGTGCAACAGCAGCAACAATGTACAGAGGCATTGGAGTCTGATCCATTCGCTATTCCTAGTGGATACTCCTGGGAAAGTATCAGCAGTACAAGCCATAAGACGAAGAAATCTAAGCCAGCCAGGAGACCGAAGTAAGATAGGCAAGTACAGATTTATTTAATTGTTCCACTTACGATGTAGATATAGCCAATTGAGATTTCTAGCCTCAGGCTGCCGGGAGCTGGATAGAGAGAGTTAGTAATTGAGGATCTGCTGACGCGAAATGAAATGTGATTACGAGTTTAGCAATTCTTAAGGTGTTGCTCATTTTACTGAGACTCCAAGAATGGCTATTAACTGCCAAAGAAAATGTTCTTGTACGAAGGCGAGTTTTCTAATTTATGACTAGGTGCCCAAAGGTTAATTATCAACAGAAGGGAAGAGCAAAAATGACCCTTTAGACAGGAATTAGCAAAAGAGTATGCAAAGGCATTCTTGCTGAAACTGCTTTTGAATATTTGTTGTTCCTGTTACATTCCCTTTCATAGTGATTCTTTTTTCTTTCACTCCTTTTCATGCCTGCCGTCCTTTCTCTTATGTTTTCACTGAATCTTAATCTTTCGATATTGGTACGGAAACATTTTTTTCTCTTAGCTAGGAGGTCCAATATCAATTTTATTCTCTTATACAAGACTAAGTACTCGTCAGTACTTAGCTTAGAGAATAAGACCTAGTGGTAAATGCGGTGATTATTGGACCTCCAAGCTAAGTAGTCGTTGCAATTGATTATTGGCGGTGATTTAATTCTCATTTTGGACTTTGAAAAGAGTGTTTTTTTTTTTTGTTGGACGGGGGTAGCCTGCGTGCTGCTACCAACAAATTCCCTACACTACACATATTCCTTGGTATGATGCATATGGTCTTAGGCTAATAGGCCATGTGTAAGGACAATGTTGAGCATGACAATATGTTGTATGAAAAAAGCAACCACTTATAGCCAAAAGACACTTCTGAATGGAAAAGAAGATCAAGCATATCTGCATATGTACTATGTTGGCATTTTAAAGGAACCATCACACCACTATTTATAACAAATATACGGGTTTGAGTGGACAACAAACAACCAAGGAAGATTACAGGTGGTGACAAATGATGCATATAATTAGACTTTGCTTAACAAGATGGAAAAACTTAAGTGACTTAACATATTACAGATGTGAGTTGGCTTGCCTTTAGAAAAAGAAAGGTTAAAGCAGCAGATAAAAACAGGCAATCAACATGCCGCATTGTTTGTCAAGCACTCTTTCCCTCAGTTTCTTAGTGTCAACTCGCTATCTCAGAGCTCTTCACTGACAAGGTAACTTATCTATCTACGATACCATAATTTCTACCCGTTGGTTTCATATGATTCCTTCTGATCATTGCGATATCCAGTTTTTCTACTAACTATCCCGTTTCGGCGAAGAAGTACAGATAGAGATGGCTATGGAGGCGCCATCATGGGCTGATCAGTGGGGTGAAGGAGGTTTTGGTGCTATGGATGATGTGAAGCCAAAGGAAGACAAGGAGAGCAACAAGAAGAAGACTACCGTTTTTGCAGGACTTGGGAAGGCTGCAGTGGCAGGAGCACAGAAAGTGAAAAGTGGAACATCTGTTGGTATGAAGTGGGTCAAGCAGCAGTGTCAGAAGAAAGATCCTCCCAAATAGTGAAACTTCATTGTTTTTGTTTCATCTCCTTACATCCTTCTTCATGTTGTTCTAGCTCTTTCTGTCCAAAAACAATAAAACTGGGAAGTTGTTTCTGTAAAGGTAATGATAAATAAAAAGTAGTGTGTGTTGATCTTGCCATGTCTCTAATTTTTCTAATCAAAGTCTAATCTGGAAAGAGGCCAGGAGAACCATTCCTGGACTTTCACCATTATGCATGGTATGTTGTCCACACATTATATTGTTGCTGATGCAGAAAGATATCAAATCCAACAACCAACATATATCTTCCCCTCAAAATTAAGGAAGTGATGCATTCTTAAACTGATATGCTACGTTTCAAAAATCCGTTCTCATAACGTCGAAACTCGAAAGTCACTACAACACTTGATCAAAAGGAAGTTCTCAACTGATAATTTCTGATATTAATGAAAACAATAGAATGAACAACAATTATTATTGAAAGGTTAGGTTACTTGTTCCCCCATTGATCAAGAGGCGGATACAAGCTTAATAACCTTTGTTCCTTGTGTTTGCTTTCATTTCAGTCAATTAATATATGAGTCTGTTACAACAGTACGTGATGATGAGCAAGGGGAAAACTAGCTACGGTTGTACATTAGCTGGCAAAGACACTTTTAATTTGGTGGCAGGGGCGGAATTTAGAAAAATTATTGAGAGATGTCAAAAAGAATTGAAGGAAAAGTGTTTATGCTAGAAGTTGGAATTGAATCATTGTCGAGGGGAAGCTAGTGAGGTATTGAAATAAGGACCAACTAAGCTAAATAACCTTGTGTCTATTAGGGAGTATGTTAGACTAATATTTTATACAAATTCTGGAATATTTAGGGAGCCGTGGAGCCCGCCACTCCCTCTAATCCCACCAATGGTTGGCGGGAAAGACCATTAGATTCTCCGCTGTGTATTATTATTTTCCAACAACAACCACCCCTCTCAAGCCGAGGGGAGGTATGTAAATCCCCAGCTTGTTGAGTAATTGATAAAATTGAGGACCAAGGTTGGTGAAACCCATTGAGTTGGTTTGAGCCAACCCAAATGATCAAGCAAACAACTTTTGTGGCTTTGCGCTGTGTCAACCAAACTCAAATTCCAAAAATTAGTGAACCAAACGAGCCCTAAGGTAGATGGTATGAGGATAGTGGTTGCCTTGGGTATGAGGAGGAGAGAGAATGGACTGAAAGAGATGGAAAGGTAGGAGAACGAGACTAAACAAAAAAAATCTAAGAAAATTTGTGTGAACCCGTTTCATACATGAGATTATCATATATGAGACGGGTTCACACAAATGGTCAAGTATTATGGTTAGAAGGAGAGGTAGGCCAAAAAAGAGTTAGGGAGAATGTATATGACTAGTTTATCACTTAGCGAGGACATGACCTTAGTTTATAAGTTCTTGTAGGATGAGGATTAGGGTACTAGACTGTTAGGGTAGGGGACTAGATTTGTTAGGATAGGTTGTAGTGTTAGCCTGTGAGAACTTGGTGAGTCTAGTATATCTGTTGTTCATGTTGAGGTCGCACTTCTACTGTAGTTGTCGTCTTTCCCGCAGATTTTTGCTTCTACTGGTACTTTTTTCGTTTTGGAGGCTGGGCAAGTATATGCAATTTTATATTTTTATGGTTATATTGGATACTAATGTTTTTCACTGCAGGTACAAATGTTTTTTATGGTTACATTTGATATTCTAACGATTTTTCTCCTTGCAAGTACAAAGACACTTCTTATAAAGGTACTAAGTCGGTCATTCTGGAAACAGTCTCCCAATTTGAAAATCGGGGTAAGGCTGCGTATATCAGGCTCCCTCAATACCCCATTTGAGATGGGATATATTGGGACTGTTGTTGTTGTGTTGTTGTATTGATCAAATACCGAAAATGATATGATATTATATATTTCATTTAAATTATATAATTATTACTTCAAGACTCCAATCCATTCTTCAATTAAGTAAAAATAAATAGATGAGTAAACAATAAAAAAATAAGAAATAACTTTAGTAAACTTTTTTAAAAAAATAATTCTTTTTTTTTTATTTTTGGACCGGGACATCGATCTCTTTTTTTTTTTGTGAAAGGAACAACTTAGATTACTAAATTAAAGAGTTGGGACATCGATCTCTACTACTGAACTGTCTCATTGAGCTCATGAAATCATGGAGCTCCATCACTGACACGGGCCAGCACACATTATCTTGATTTTTTTTATTACATTAATTACCTTGCATTGCTTCGTTTTCTGATTTTGAATTTTTGATATCCTTGTATATAATGCGTTACACAACTAAACATTACTAAATCGATCAGTATCTTCTCAATCAAAGAAGAACGAAGATATCTACTACACAAGCAGCATTCATATTTCTTTCATACACATATATGATATATCCACATTTGAGAACAATTACAATTTCCATCTAGCTAGCTAGCTAGGTAGACAGAGATGGATATGATCATCACACTTAGGAAATACGAGTTATCTGATGTTGACGAGTTCATGAAGTGGGCATGTGACGCTGAAGTACTACAGTTTAGCACCTTGCAAGCTTGGGTAAGTCCCAACTCTACAAGAGAACAAGTAGAGAAATATTTCAAACAGGTGGTCATACCTCACCCATGGTTCAGAGCCATCTGTTTAAATGGTCGACCCGTTGGGTTCGTATCCATTGAGCCAAAGTCTGGAAAATATGAGACGGGTAGAGCCGTTATTTCCGGTGCATTAAGCCGCCACTGCTGGGGCAAAGGCTTGGGAACAACTGCTACGAGGATGGCAGTGGTGGCCGCTTTCCGCGAACTACCGCATTTGTTAAGGATTGAAGCTTGTGTGGATGTTGATAACTACGCTAGTCAGAAGGGGCTTGAGAACATTGGTTTTCTCAAGGAAGGCCTTCTCCGGAATTACTATAAATTAAGTTGATGGGGAGGGTCTTGATCTTTTCATGTATAGTATCTTACCTACAGATCCTATACTCATCAAGTCAAATTTATGAGTTAAAATTTGCAGGGATCCAGTTTTTTTTTTGTTTGGTGTGAAGGGGGCATATAAATAGCCCGAGTTTTGTTGAATTAAGAAGGGATCCCGTTGCTTAATTATGTTATGAATTAATGTCATCTTGATGATAGCAATTGGGTTTTGTTATCAGATGTATTCTACAATATTGATTTCATATATATCTTGTTGATGTCAATTTCGATTGGAGTGCCTTATGCCTATTATTTAATAAAAACTTTTTTTCCTTTCAAAAATAAAAAAAAATATGTTAAAATGTTTTTTAAGCTTATGTTCCGGAACTTGTTACTGTACTCCGATGTTATTTTGAGAACCCGTACGTACTCAAATTAAATAACATTGGTATGAAATGATTTTCGGTAACCCTACACATATACTAGTATTTAGATCATTATTATTGAATTTTTTAAACAAATGATATAATTAGTGGTGGCTTAAACTTTGGCAAGGCCATGTGCGATATATATGAATTGAGGCCATAAAATTTAAAAAACTCCTTACAAATAATTTTGTTGACACAAATAATAGAACAAAGAAAGTTGGAAAAAAAAACAAAGTGTGACTTTATCCATTTCGATCGGTGTTATAATATATATTAACTAGTGCATTACCCGTGCGATGCACGGTTTTTGAAAATAATTTTTTTTTTAGTTATTGATGATTGACTATATATGTTGTATTAATAATAAATCTTATATAATGAAAAGTTGTTGTAACATGATAATTTTAATATATTTTTCATCTAAGACCGGTTCTTTACTACTTTAGGGTTTTTTTAAAAAAGTGTAGTTGATTTATTTTTTTATAAAGTGTAAGTTCTAATTAATGAAAATTAATCTTTAATAAAAATATTTCATATTTTTTAGAAAGATACCCTAGTAGTTTAATAAATAATTTAGTGGGGGTAGTGCACCCTATTTGTCATTATTTTAATTTTTTTCATTACCTTTTAAAATAAAATTATACATATTATTTTATTAATTAAACATAGGGTTGATGTTTCATATTAGACTGTGCCGCTAAATTATGAAACCTCAACCCTATTTACTTATATCATAAAACCTCATTAGAAGTATATTTAGAAATGATATCATGCTATACATTAACTAAATTGTAAGATATTGAGCTGAATTGATAATACTAAATTTTAAGTACAAAATTGTAAGAAATTGAGTTGAACTGGAGATAACTAAAGTTTTTTTTGTTTTAAAATTAAAACCGGACTGAACTCAGTGTAGCTAAGGCATGGCTCATCCAGTTTTCTCTCTCCGTATCCTCTCTTAGTATATAGTAAAGATTTTTTATTGACTGTATACATTCAACGTTAAAAGGAAATTGAAATATTCAACATAGAATTATTTCCAAATAAAAAAATGATTTTTTTCTTGGATGTATCCATTCAACGTTTACTTTTTTAGATTCTCTTTTTTTGGGTATCAAATTAGGAAGTAAAAGATTCTACAATATTAAAAGTTTTTTTAATTTCTGCAGTGTACTTTTAATGTTTTTTTTTTTTGCTATGTTACGTTAATTAGGAAGTAACAGATTCTACAATATTGAAAGTTTTTTTTGTTGCTATGTCACGTTAATTAGGAAGTAACAGATTCTACAATATTGAAAGTTTTTTTTTTGGCAGTGTACTTTCAACGTGCTTTTTTTTTTGTTGTTTTGAAAGTTTTTTTCAACAAAAATAAAAAGAAATTCACTAATATATGGCAATTTGTATATTTCGATTGGAGTTTGCAGCCAACCCCGAGCTTACACATATGCGTAAGCCGGATTATAAAAGGGAGGGCTCTTCCAGTTTTCTCTATCCGTAGCATCTCTTAGTATATAAAATATAGATATAGATACATAACTATGTTTTTTCTTTAAAAAAGAATCAAAAATAAAATGAAATTTATTATATATTTATATATAGGGGGAAAGAGGGTATAAAATGCACATTGTAAATGAGTTAGG
>ONZK01005049.1:11115-23881 GCA_900322385.1 Pharnaceum exiguum | reverse complement strand
ATACCCTTCGACCGTAACCATTCCGACTTCGTGTGCACCAAATTCACCCTCTTGGACTTTGGATGTGAGTCATGTGACACTATCTTGGCATTTGGATGTGATGGACGGCTCGTCTCTATGGGAGCTGAAGAATATTTGGAAGATCGTGGCAGTGATGCTTATCCATTCACTGAGAGCACACTCTATAGAGAGATCAAGAGGGAAGTTATGATTCATTATTACTAGCTTAGCTTATTATGTTTTTCTTTTTTTATACGAAGCTTAGCTTGTTATGTCACGTAGAACAATAAATAATGTTTAGAAAAGTTATGAGAGGCTGAGAGCCCCTCAAAAAAAAAAAAAAATTATGAGAGAATGGTTGTATCACGAATGACGAAACCTTTTCACCATATATATATGAGCAATATTTTCTTCAACTAGGGTACTGTTTATTGGATTCTTTTCAGTTTCGTAATTATATTGGGGGAGTGGGGGACATTCCTTAGTTATTTCCTGGTGATTTTTTTAATGTTTTTTTTAATGGCAGTGCATTGTTTAATGTTAAGAATCATGTTGAAATTGTGACTAATAGCATTCTTAAAGTGGTTCGATTATGTATAGCAACCATCTCTCCAGCAAACTCAAATTCCTGTTTGCTTTAGTCTTTGAGGTTTACACCAAAACACTCCTATTTTTGGCCTCCATTCAAATAATGAACATCTAGCTGTTCATTATTTGTGTGAGGAACCTCCCAACTGCCAGCCTCATCTTGATACTAGCTAGCTTTTAAGAGAAGTTCTTAAAAATCTCAAAGTAGCCGTTTTTCTCCATCTTTGAATTGATATTCTAGAACCAGTGATGGAAGATATTTAGACTAGTTTCTTAAACTGTCATGCATATGTATGCTTTTGATACAGCACATAGTTTTTGTGAGACTGAAAGTTTGGAAGAAAATGTTGTGCCTTCCTACTAAGCAAACTGCCTAACCGTAGATGCGGTGTTGTCCTATCAGTCAATAACTGCAAGTTGCCTCATCCGGGGCTGTTTGCTTTGTTTGTTGAACATTTCATTCCTATATTTGAGGATATGACAATTTGTGGTAGCATAGCGGACTCATAAGTCAGTCGACAAGAAGAGATGGGGAGTCACAGCCTTGAAAAAGTGATAGGTTTATTGAATGTCTTTGTGATTAGTATCATTGGGTCTCATTTGCGTTATTCCCTTCACTTAGTGCCAAGCAGTTTTAGTTTAGTTTGGACTGTTTTTTTATAGTTGACAGCACCCTTTCTCGTTTCCTTCCAGTATGTGCAGTTCCACCTGCCAACTTTTGGCATGATGCTCTTTCATCAGTGGAAGTCTTTGGTCAATGCCCTGTTTCTCTTATGTTTTAATGTGTCCCTTAGTTGTTGTGTCTTTAATTTTACTATTTCTTTTCACTCATCATTTGACTTGTGATGCAGTAGATTAGTCAGTGTTGTCCTTCTGATGTGAATACGTACTGTACATACTGCTCCTAAATTCTGGCAATCTGGCTCTTTTTGTTGGAACTTATAGAGATGCTTCAAGTTTATGCCTCCTGTTATTTTTATGTAAAAAAAAGGTCAGTTTTTCTATAGTGGTATGATGGTATCACACTTCGATGTCATAATGACAAAATTATATTTGTCTTTCTAAGGATGAGAAACTGCAAAGAGTACTGGGACATTTCCAGAAAGATTTTGAAGGTGTGGTCTCAGCAGAAAATTTGGGTAAGTCTAATATGACCATATGAGCAACCGCCAGATCTCTTGAGAGTTCTGAAATCTTGTACGAGAGGCTACATAATGCAGGTTGTATCCTGATTCATGATTGATGACTTATGTAATATTATAGGGCAAAATATGGTACATATGGTTCTTTCTTGCAGGCTCATCAGCGATCTCCGATACAGTCACATTCCAGAAACCCACCAAGAAATCAAAACCTTAATACTCCACCTTCTACAAACAATTTGCAAGTGGAGGTACTGTTCCTGTAAATCAGCCTTCTCTGTTACAATTGACTTATTTCAAAGTTGTAAATGGCCTTGAAGAATTTGCTAGTGCATGCAGTAATAAAATTTCTGAACACAATGTCTAATCTGATTTGATTTCTTTCAAAGTTGTAAATGGCCTAGAAGAATGTCTCTTTGCTGAGGGAATTCTCATTCATTGTTGCTATCTTACTCTTTTAGGGTGGGTGTCATAATTCTTTAACTCAAACCAGTGTCCACTTGATCACATGTCTACAAGTCTACATCACAGAATGGTTCATGTAAACAAACAGCAAAGACATCGGCAATACATCTGACGTTCGAGACCAAAGAACACTTCCAATTCTTGAAGTGAGATTCACTTCCTTGTTTGCTTCATTTTGTTCTCCCTGATATTGTAGTTCCTTGTTTATTAATGTTTTGCATTTATATTTAATTGCAGATGATGACAACTTTTCCAATATTCGAGGGTTGCCTCTTGTCTCCTCTCCCAGAAGTCCTTATAGAATTGGAACAAAAGCCGGAATGCCTGCATGCTAGTATTACCCATTGTTCCTCCAAGGCTGACCAAGCTGGAGCTGACATAGGAGACCAGTGTTACTCTATGAAGGATAACAAGTTGTCCTTTAATAATAAGGGGGTGTCGTGGCAGAAGAGAGATGACAGGGAGAATCGTGCTGGTTCTGTTTTTTCATTGAAGGAAGCTGAGTTTGATACTGGTTCTTGTGATGAGCTTGTTTCTAATGCGTTAAAGCTTCCACTTCTTTGCAATGCTCTCAGTTTCTCCTCTCCGAAATGTTGAAGCTTTCTCAATCTCCATTAACAACTTCAATTTATAATGAAGATCAATGAACTGGGAAATCATTAGCCATCGATCGGAAGATACAGGTTACTCTTTTCTCTCATTTTTTATATTTTAGTCTTAGTTTGACTATTCCAAAAAACGATGATGCTAAATCAAATATTCATTTGTTCTTAGTATTTCTTCCAATCTGAATTACATTGATGAATTCAATATTACTGAATGTGCTTGTTTTTTCGCTTAATTTAGCCAATTTATTCGTTCCTCTTAATTCAATTTAGGGTTTCAATTCACATATGACTAAACTTACTTTTAATTGTAATAATTAGTGTTTTACGAGTAACAGCTGCCAAATGTATAATATAATATGAATGCTTTGATCACGGAGGTAAGAGAGGGGTCAATAATGACTCATGTGGAGTCAGTAACGACTCATATAAGGTCACAATTAATCCTTGTGGTTACGTTGTCTAATTACATCTTTCTTTTTGTCGAATTTTGGTGGTCATGTGTTTTGTTGGCCTTTATCTGCTTGAAATTGATATATTTGTGTAGCAGACTTGTAAGATTCATGCTGCTCTGCACCTCCAATAAACACTACAGTTAGTTCGACCTTCAATTGTACTGATCTTGATACAACTAACTGGGCAAGATGGAGATGCTGAACTACAAGTCACTACACCATTAATTTTTTACCTTCATGGCATTTAGGGTGATGAAGAAGTTTATTCATGATATAGGTTTTTTGTTTAGAGTAGATTATCCATATCATAGGAACACAAACATATAGCACTGGAGTGAAAAGTATTGTAAT
This sequence comes from Pharnaceum exiguum, assembly GCA_900322385.1. Taxonomy (NCBI): domain Eukaryota; kingdom Viridiplantae; phylum Streptophyta; class Magnoliopsida; order Caryophyllales; family Molluginaceae; genus Pharnaceum; species Pharnaceum exiguum. The sequence goes on along the minus strand of ONZK01005049.1, from coordinate 20,275 downwards.
GAAAATTTGTTAAGAAGCCTATTTGCTTAAATGGTAAAGCATTGTGCAAACCGCACAAGTTGTGGGTTCGACTCCCACATAGGCTGCTTCCTTTCAGTAGTTGTCTATGTCTATGTATCTGGTATGATCCTAAGGGTGTTTTCTCTCCGAAATCCTTTTGCCTGGCAGTATACAAATTGAATTGTGGTGATGACAGTGGCAAGTTGAAAATCCCAGGCTTATGGAAGGGTGTGGCTGCTCCTTCTGCGGAACTGCTAGTATGGAGGGTGCTGCTAAAACAATTGAACACGAAACATAAACTGGCTAGACTCGGTATTATTCCCCTCACAGATGATGTGTGCCCGTTCTGCAACAGTAATGGTGAAACTATTGAGCACAAATTCTTTTCCTGCGCTTTTACTTGGAGAATTTGGGGAAATATATTGAGGTGGTGGGGCATTGAGATTGTCTTCCCGCAACAACCGACTGATATTTGGGAGCTGTGGCGTAATAGTGTGCAGGGACAGTTTCAACAAAAACTATGGAATTCAATATTCCATGCTGTGGTTTGGACAGTGTGGAGGGAGAGAAATGAGCGAGTCTTCAACAATAAGGAAAGCCCTTATCTGGATCTCTGCTTCTCTATTAAGCTCCGAGTGGGGGTCTGGATTCGGATATGGTGTGATGGCTTCCCTTACAGTGTCGATCAGATCGTATTAAACTTGAATGGAGTCAAGACTTGGACCAACCGACGACGACACAGGCCTGCTGCAACATGGACTCCACCGCGTCAGGGTATGTGTAAATGGAATGTTGATGGTTCGGCTTTAGGAAAACCCGGCAAAGCAGGTATTGGGGGTATACTACGGGACAACAATGGAAGTACTTTGTGTCGTTTCTCAGCACATGTGGGGATTAAAGGCTCGAATGAGGCTGAATTTTTGGCGATTATTTTTGCTTTAGAATTGGTGGTGCACCATCACTGTGCTAGGTGGGATGCTGGACTCATAATCGAGTCTGACTCGCTGAATGCTCTTGCGTGGGTAAACGATAAGGGGAAATACCCAATACATCTTCGTTTTGCCTGGAACAATCTGAGAAATATCCGTTCGTGTTTCAGCAACTTGATCTTCCAGCATCAGTTACGTGAAGCACATTCGTAGGCTGATGATCTTGCAAAGAAGGGAGCAAATGGACTGGGGAGTTCTATCATCTGGGCAACGCAGACTCAGCAATTCGTTTTGAGTGTTTTTTTTTTTGTTTTGTTTTGTCTCTCTTTGGAGTCTTTTGCTTCTGAGATTGCCGTCTTCTCAGCAAGCTTTCGGTTTTTGCAGGTACTGTATTTGTACCTTTGGCTTGCAATAAAATACTCTCACTGATTTATCAAAAAAAAAAAGAAGAAGCAAGCTGTTCCATTGGCATTCGAATCTGCAGCACTTGTTGCACATCAACAATAAAGTTTCAATAATTCATCTAATGTGAGGCCTTTGCAATAAAGAATTTCTTTTTGAATAATAATCAAAGATACAGATATACGTGTGTTACAAACTTAGAAAGTTAGAAATTCAAGTGCAAATTCTTAAGATAAGAATTTAAGATTGGTAGCAAAATACATGGCTCAGACTATGTGGATAATGATGGTAAAACTTCACAACATAATCAACAAAGGCCTTTTTCTAGTTCTTCAAATACCCATGTTATTACTTGCGATATGTACAATCAAATGACATTTGCTCCAGAAATTTTCAAATGACAACATTGTTGATATTTCTCAACAAGCAGCCATGTAAACTAATTTGAAAACTGACTATATAGAAATTTGAAAATCAATTTTTCTGATTTTCGAAAAAAATCTGAAAATAGTAAACTAAAAACGATCCTAAACAGCACTAGCCGAGTAGGACTTGCACCATTGTTCTCCTCCTAGTCTAGCATACACCAGGTGTATGCATACACCTGATAGGTGGCACTTCCTAATAAAAAGAAAAAAAATGAAATTTTTTTTGGCTAAAAGTCAGATAGTGCGTCGAAGAGTGGAGACATTAGTCATATAAAATTTCACTAGTCATATTTCTACTATTCATTAGTCATAAAAAAATACCCACTAGTAATTAGTCACATAAAAATGACCATTAATCATCAATGTTAATTTTTTAATTAAAATGATGACGTGGCACAGAAGACTTGCTGGTTGTTCTCAAGTTTGCAATTTTGCATAAATCTCACGGTGTAAGCTGTTTTCTATATTCATGAGACCTTGATTTCAAATTGAGCGAGTTCAGGAACGAACTGGGCCGGACTAGTTTCCGATCTATTCAACCCATTAGCTAGCTCATGTCATGTGTGGCCTTTGCCGCGTCAGTTAGGATACTGCACCATTACTAAAAACATTAGGGCAAAAACGCTCTTGTGCTTATATTAACCAAACTTCACAACGTTCACCAACCTCCTCAGCCGCGCACACACACACACACACTAGCTCCCCGCTACTCCATTCTCTCTCTTTCCATCATCAAATACCTTCAAACTTTTTCACCATTTGCACTACCTCATCAGTTCTGTTATTCTAACACTATTACATGTTGTTTTAAGAATGATGAGATCTCTCATTTCTGATTAAACGCAGCATTCCCTTCAAATGGGTTTGCGATGAGCGTTGTTTTTCCACACGAGATTTCTGACTTTATGTTTTGTTTTTTTTATATTTTCATTTCACTTTTCCCCATCTGGGTCATTTGTATTTTCGTTTGTGGGTTTGTTTTTCTTTGCTAATATACAAAGTTAGGCTGTTGAATGCTATGAAAGTTCAACATAGCACATTGACTTTGTTTTTTTTTTATTTGTTTGGTTAGTGTCATTGTTGTTTGAACATATCTAGTATGTGTGCTCGGTGACTCTATAAGTTTGGTATTTTCATGGAACATTTGCTGTCTTTTGTTTACTTGCTGTTTGTTTTGAAAGTATGGTGAGATGATAATATATGTAGCCTATTAGCTCAAATTGGTGGAGCATTGTGCTATTGCACAAAGGTGTGGGTTCGACTCCTACATAGGCTCTTAATTAAAGTAGATGTTGCATATTGCTATTCTGGCATTTAGCTGCTATTCGTATTTTGTCTAGTGTTTACCAATGTTTTATATTAGTATTTTGATTGCTCAATGTAATTTCGGAATGCTCGAAAACTAGGCTTGGCTAGAGATTAGTTGATTGGAGTATGTCTGTGATATGATATCCTTAGTTTGGCAGCGAGATCGGTTACTTTAGGTGTCTGGTTATGTCACTATGTGATGTCATTAAGTAATGAAGATGGGGGAGCAGGGTAGGTCCTTTTTATCATTTTAGTCAGTCAGCTTGAATGTTGGAAATGATTTTGGTATTTGTCGATGTTTTAGGAGGAAATTAACTTCTAGTGTGGAGTGCACTTACATATGAAGTGCTATACTGTTTTCTTTTGAAGGTGCGTGATTTATAGGGAAGCTAATTTCGTAGTACTGTCACCTAAGCTTTGATTTTCTGAAGCTTCGAGTTTTCTGAGAGACAGTGGGATACCTTGTGATTGTTGCAATGTTGCTATTGATCTCATGCATTTGTGATGACCATTGAACGTACTGTGTGCACTCTGCATCACCACTAACCGAGATTGAGTGCATCCTTGGGTTGTTGTCTACTACATAGAATCTTTTGAAGAAATGTCAAGGAGTGAGATTTAAGTTCTGGATTAGAATTTGGTAGCAGTTTGAACCTATTCTTGTGCGATCTTGAACTGCTTGTGGTTTTTGTTATTGTTTCTCATCTGAAGTTCTGATAAACTGATGCACATATATCAAGCATTATGTTACTATAATCTGTGTGGCTATTTAGCCCAAACCTAGGTCCATTACCGAGTCCATCTGCTTGTCCTCCGACCATTTTACAAATGTTCTTTTCTGAACTGAGTTTTTTCCCTATTTGTCCAATGTTGGTCAATTTCATTTGCCAACTTTCCTGAAACACTGTAAACTATAAGAGCTGCATTCCTAGTTGACAATTGGTCCGGAACTTGGGATAGAATGATAGATCCTTTGTCTGTTCTGTTTGATCTTGATGGCTACTTTCTCAGTCGTCAAAATTTTCCATGGCTCGGTTTCCTTACTCCTAACAAATACTCGATTAGTCATGTCCTCATGTTGCGATATTATAAACACAGATTAAGTTTATTAATGCTCTGAAGAAATTTCCTAGTATGCACATAGTTCAATAGACTGCCAAAAAATGAGTGCAATCAAGCATCAGCCAAGCGCCGAGAGACTCGTCCCTGATAGAATCTAGGTTAAATCACAGATGTACATTTTACCAAAAAAATGAGTGCAATCAGGCAGCGTGTTGCCTTGAGACTGTTAATGTTTTTCTTCTTCCAGTTTTTCTGTTCTTAGAGTGAATAATATTACCCAGTCTGTTGGAGCAGGGAAGGATGTGCTTGATCACTGAGTTGTTTTGATTGCTAGTTACGGATTTTTTCTTCCGTCTCAGACCTCAATTGCTTTCTTTAGAACAAGCTGTGTCATCTGCCAAACTTCAAACTGTGACTAAGATTCTACCTGTCTTCTTTAAAAGCATACTGATCCTTCCATTGCTCTGGTATAAGCTCTGCCTTTCAACAGTTTGTTTATTAGTTTACATACACTTATCCGCTAACTTTTAGAAATTGCTGAAGATGAGAAGAGAATGGACCTTTTCTTATGACATTGTTTATAATTGAGTTTCACATTTCATATGTATATGTATGTGGAGCCATTAGTTCCTGCAAAACTCAGTTTTGCCAAGTATGATCATTCTTTCATTAGGATGACATTACATGTAGCATTGACGAAAATATGCGATCCTTTGTTACAAGATTTCTTTTCAGTTTTAAAATTGTGTTACAATTGGGATATTTTCTTTGATATTTGATTAACCACTTTTATTTGGTGTTAAACTACAATCGTTTTCATCTGTCAGCGACTCAGCCCTCAGTATTTCATTCAATAGCTAGATCGACGATCTCGAACCTCAGTATTTCATTATAACAGCTTCATTTTTAGCATTTGCACTCATGTGAGTTTACCTAATTTTATAAGGGGTGAGTTCCTCTTAGGTCGGAGCTCATATATCCACACCCAGAGTCGTTTTACAGGTCAAGCCGTCAAGGTAGCTCACGGCAACAACCCAAGAGAGGCGGTCCACAACATCGACCTGAACCCGGGTACGGGGTACGTACCCTAACAACTACAGTAATGTCCTTAGAATAGGTTAATGTTAGGTAAACAAATGAGAAGTTAAAAATTCAGTAGTTTCTAATTGCAACGTGCTAGCATCTTCATTTTCTCCGTCTTCAATTCTTTTTTGAAGTGCAGATTTATATATATATATATAATTATTTATCTACTAAAGATGGACTTGAATACTTGATGAGTCCTTTATCCTTGTTGTATTCATAAGTGGGAATACAAACACATGCTTCAACCAAACTTAGCTGGATTATACCTTCAAAAGATAAACAAAAAATTTGCTCGTTTAGTAGGATTCTGGACTTTCTGATCTTCAGTGTACACACATGAGATCATAATTTGGACCCTATTATCATTAGGGTGTATTCTTAAATCTTTAAGTGAGAAGACAAACAAATGTTTTAATAACCAATCTAATACTTAATCAATAACTATAACATTGTTGTTTGACTAGTCAAATATAAATAAACAAATAACAAACCAGTCACCACTCTCCCTTGCAGCCTCGCAGCGTGCATATATATATATATATGCTAGCAGATTGGTGTCTAAGGGAAACAACTCAGTAAAAAAGGTTCATAAACAAAAATACAACGAGGATTAAAAGCATGGCTAAGTTTTTCAACAGCGTTCTTGTCGTCACAATTTTCCTTGCTTTCTACTTCGCGTTTGTCGTTGTGGGTCAAAATCGAGGTATGTGCATATCTTTATAAAGATTATTAAACACCAGTGATCAGCAGAAAATAGATCAAACTCTAGCTAACTTACTTAATTTCTGTTTTTTCAAAAAGAGTTGAAGAAAGTTCAAGTATGCAGGGCGGAAGAAGAAGTATACTCAGAATCAGTAGGTTGCGATAAGCAAGACTGCCGAGATTTATGCTTCGCTAGGAAGACTGAATATTTTGGTGGTGCTTGTCGTCGATTTCTTGATGTTGAAGTATGCGATTGCTACAGGACTTGCCCAGAGTAACGTGTATGACAACCACTTATTAGTCTACTTCGATCGGGTACGGTATTTGTCGGGAAAATACGGCACTAAATTCGTCCGTAGTTATATGCATTTATCTTTGAATAAAGGGAGAAAATGTTATCAGCTTATCATTAGTGAGATGATGACAGCCTATGATACGTATGTGAGTGTATATGCTGATCAATTCATCTTATCAGAGACGTAGCCTCTATTAAGATGCTGTGTTAGATTTTCCCTGTTTGCTATGTTGATCAACTTTATGTTTGATTCAAGAAGGACAAAACATATGAAAATCACACAAAAATACCATGTTGTGTATGCTTTTGGAAAATATACTACGTATATCTCTGTACACGGTTGGCATACATATGACAATCACACAAAAATATGGTTTCAGCAAAATTTTGAATGTGAACCTCATACAATTCGCTCAAATTAACCGTAACAAAATTACAAAAGAGCCAAAATAACCAGAAACTAATTAATCGGTAAATTGTCACTATATCAATCCGAATAAATTAAGTACTGTAAGAAATTGTCATACGTTTCATGTCAACAGTACATAACAAAACTTACAAAAGTAAATAAATTAAAAGAGACTAAAGAATTCTAAAAACAGCAGCTAGTTTTGGAGCCCGTGTGATGCACACTTGCACAGAGTTGATGAAGTTTCAAAAAGAAAGCAATTACAAAACAAATTGAATTCCGTAGCATGCACATAGAAACAGTTCAATAGACGGACAAAAAGAAAGTGTGCAATCAGGCATCAGCCAAAGGCCGAGAGCTTTTCATCTATCCCTGATAGAATCAGGCAGCATATTTCCATTACTATGCTAGTTTCCTTCCAGGCAGTCGGTAGGAACAGGGAAGCATGTGTATGATCACCGAGTTTTTTGATTGCTGTGCAAGGAATTTTACGTCTCAGACCTCTGTTTAAAACAGGGAAGCCGGAAGCAGAATTTATTTATTTCTTCAGAATAAGCTGATGACCAATGACCCATTTTCACGCCGTTTCATCTGTCAAACTTCAAACTGTAATTAAGCGATTATTTGTCTTGTTAGAAAGCATACTGATCCTTCCATTGCGCTGGTATGAGCTCTCCATTTCAACAGTAAGTTTAGTTGTTCACAACTTTTACAGACATTTATTCGATTAAAAATTTAAAATTAGTTTTGGGTTCATCACTTCGTGGTTTGTGAAGAGCTAACTTTCAGAAATCGCTGAAGAGTGAAGATGAGAAAAGAAAGGACCTTTTCTTGTATAGTTGTATGACATTGTTTATAATTGAGTTTCAAATTTCACATAATGTGGAGCCAAGAGCCATTAGTTACTCCCAAACACAGTTTTATTTCATAAGTACAGTAAATTCTTTCATGAGATCAGATGTGCTTTGGTTTAATTAAGCTAGCTGCTATATGCAATGCCTAGATTACCTTACTAGCTAGGCTAGAGCTCTTTACTGGTCTCTAGCGATTATTTATCGAGGACTTCTCTGAAATAAAATCCCCCTTACACAACGGGAAATGATCACGTACGTACATACATTGGGCGGATATTGTAAACTACTCAAGCAATACAATAACCTCCAGGAAGTCCCCAAGGGAAGCAAGTTCCGAAAGTGCAGCAAGGTAATCCGAAATAGGGGTTGCAGTACTCGCCTGCACTTGAACATCTTAAATTTTGACCAAGCATTGCGGGGTTTTGGACAATCTTTTCAGTCATCACAATGTTGGGTTCGACTGATGCATCGATAGCAGAATTCGATGGCTTGTGTGCAATCACAGGGGCTGTCAAAATACAAAAAGAAAAGATAGTAAGCTCAAAATGCACAAGTGTAGTATATTATAACATAGGACCGGGGATAATCAATATGCTTTATATAGAAGTATATAGAATAAGACCTATTGGACTAAATACGAGAGCTAGCACAACAGCCAGCTTAAGGAGGATGGAAATAGAAGCTAGCTTCTCCATGAATGTTCGATCAATGGTTATATCACTTTGAGTGGTTTCTACTTACTGGAGCTATATGTCATTTGTAATATCCTGCATGTTATTTATAGTGCACACCTCTTGTCTGATATGCTACATACAACCTCCGTGTCAAATTATCCTTCCTGTTTGAGAATGGCACAACATTTTATACAGTGGGCCATATCAATGTAAATGACTATAATATCCTTACATGTTATACAAGATTGGTGGGAAAGGGTAAATGAAAGGGTAGTAATTAGGAGCAACTATCAAGGGCAAAACCGTCAATTTGCCAAAAAAAATGTTACCAAATAAAGAAAGTAGAAGAACAATCAGACACATCCAAATATGGAAAGTGGAAGGATAATCTGACACGAAGGAACTACTCTTCTAGACTTGTAGCTGATGCTCGTGTAACGCGTGCCAGCTCGAGGAGTAAATTAAATTAAGCTAAGATAGATAGTATTTGTCCAGTGTCACCGTATGTACATCGTCCTCTTGATTAATTTGTGCAGTGGAGAGCCACCCTCCTCTGCTCCTCATAATCACTGATCAATGCTAGTGACTACTGACTACACACAGTAAGAGAAAAGATATAAATGGTCCTGCGGTTTTATAGTGACAGCGAAAATGAAAGGAGAAAATCCATATGTAACTAGCGGTCGGACAGATGAGGCAATATAATCATCAAATCAATTATTCACATGTACTTTTGCTCTTTTTTTTTTTTGAATTAAATGATACTACTATACGAGTCTCTGCTTTGTATTGTGCATGTCTCGCTAACTTGTTACTGTTTAATTTAATGACTGACCGATGGACAGCTGATTTAGGTTAAGATAATATGGTGTTTGCTTGCCAATGAAATTTTTTAGGAAATATGGGTCTACTAATAATAAATTTGAGCCATAAGGAAAAAGCAATTACCAATCAAAGCAATAATTAAGGGATAATGATATGTGGAACTTTGAGTTTTATTACTTCCAAATT
>ONZK01005045.1:2784-23893 GCA_900322385.1 Pharnaceum exiguum | reverse complement strand
CCCCCCCCGATTACACTTGGTTATTATAGCTGTGAGACTTCTCAGATCTTACACGTTGTTTGATGGAATGCATGCTATTTTTTCCCTGTTTTATCTTGTTTTATGCTTCTCATGTCTTCCGTTGATGCTGTATAACCATGCATGTATGATGTATTGTAGCTCTATTGAACCACTTCCTTTGTCTTCTGTTAGTTTGATCAAAATCCTTTCATTAGTCAGTACGTTTGAGTTTTTGTTTAAACTGTTTTTATATTTGTTAATTATATTGAATATGAGCTGTTTGAAGAAATGCATTTGATGGTTATTGTATCTATGATGGTCACCACTTCATTGTTTTTCTTCTTTTTCTTAAACTGTACATTGTGTATCATAAATCCTGTCTTCTAGTTTTTGACATGAGTGCACTTTCGTTTTCTTTTTCTTTAGTTGGCAATTAATGAAAATAGTGTTAGACAGTCCATTGTAAAAAAACACAATGAGTTACATGGGAGCTGCTTTTTGCTCCTGCAATTCTCTTAATGCTAGTCGAACGGCACTGTTTATTTCCAAAGTTGAAACAGAACTCGGTCGCAGTTGCTACTAGGGCTGTTTTCAGACCTCCCAATCTACTCCATGAGCTATCATTCATCTCATCTATTGCTGGTGGCATGGACTATGATAAGTTGAGAAATTTTCAAAGTTTAAATTCATATCAAATGCATACCTTTTTTCGTTTTTTTGTTTGAGAAGGTGAAACCCAGGCTACATTTTTTGCCACAACATCAGTCATAACTCTTAAATCTTCTCACTGCTGCATCATCAACAAAGGCCAAAGAGGGCTTGTGATGGAGGTGGGGCAAAAGGGGATGCTGTGAGTGATACATCAGTTCTACGAAGAGGAAGGTTGACTTTTTGCAGGTACTCTGCTGTAACTATGCCAGTTTACATAACCTGTATCCTGAATTCCTGATTACCTATTTGCTAACTTATCTTTTTGGCTTAGTTTTGTCAGCTAGACTCTTTGGCTTATGCAGATTGTGTGGCCGCTATTAGGAGGTTGACAATCCACAAGGAAGAAGGTTGTTGAAGAACCAAGTTACAACCTATCCAGAATAGTTCCAGCCCTAAACAAATTTGCCAAGCGTCTCAAGTTGACGGGCTACTCTTTGGTTGTATTCTGTCAGCTTCTATATTAATCTGTACTCGTGTTGTGAAAAATGTATATTCATGCAACAGACAACAGTAGTTCTAAAAGTTAGACCATTTGTGTCATCTCTTGCATAGGTTGTAACTATGAAATACAAATGTATCTTAGGACTTCAGTTTGTATTTGTATTTGCAATTCGTACATTTATGAGATTAATTATTATAAGCATTTTATAATTACATTCTTAAATCCGTGCGAGTGCCCTGTACGACTCCAACTCCTACCATCCCCAAATTTCCCCCCGGGGATATCATACGATCCTAAGACGTTAATTACTAAATCTATGTGTAGACTCATCTACAATTTGAGCGTGCGCTTATGAGTAAAGTTCCATTAGGTATATGTTAAGCCTAGAATTAGAGGAATGATTTGAGTCAACACCACATCAATAATAGAATCAAAGACGTAAAGCAAATCGACTTAGAAGTCGTTTTATTTAATAACTCCAAAGAGTTTAACATAAAACATACAACCTAGATAGTTTAGCATTATATGCCTTGGAGAATACGAAGTGAACCCTTGCTTGCCTAAACAATAATAATAATAAATAACATACTTTATCTAATTAAGAGTTTTATTTAAGACATGCATGATCTTAGCATCCTTTTAGTAGATATTGACAATCCCATCAAAGCTTCAATTTACGCTTTATCTTCCTTGACTTCTTCATCTCTTCCAACACCTCAATAGCCTAAAAAAAAAACACAAAATAAAAATGACAATAAATAAGATGGAAAAAACAACAATTAGTTAGTATCACTAAGAAAATAAAGTGAAGAATTCTACCACTGAGCTTTGATGGTTATCAATAGCATTATCAATACGAGTTTTGATTAAGGTTAACTTTCTCATTGCCTCATCGTTCTTTTCTATATCTCCAATCATCGATTTTATGCAACCCAATGCCGATTCGACAACGTCTATATCATCATGGCCACACAACTGAACGATTTCTCCAAAAGTTCCTTCATCCAACAAGTTCTCCAAATATACAATGGACTCGCGGATAGCCGAATCGAAATAGTTTAATGCTAAAACCAAATCGGTGGCATCATAATTAAAACTAGTAGACAACACATCGGTATGAAATCGGATGCGGTTTGTGTTGAAGATTTGAGTGTCCCCGGGACCCTCTACATAACTATCTCCCTCTTCCTCCTCCTCCTCCTCCTCCACTTCCTCATCTTCATCTTCCTCATCCTCTTCCTCCTCATGGTTGTTGCCTTCTTGCTCTCCATTGTTATTTTCACTCTCATCTTTCTCATTGTCCTCATTGTCATTGTCATTGTTGTTGTTGTTGTCATTGTTGTTGTTGTCTTCCTCTTCACTACTCTCTTCTTCACTACTATCGCCCTTACCATCCGAACCATCATTATCATCACCCTTACCATCCGAACCATCATTATCTCCATATTGTTTCTTCATTATATACCTTTCATAAGCTAGGTTCCTACTTTCGTTATCAAACTCATCATAGTTCGACATGTGGAAAGACAAAGGAAAGTACTAAGGAAATAGGGATATAAGAGGTTGACAAGAGTTGAGAGTTTTAGTTTGTACTCTATGCACAAGGACAACCTTTATAGTGAATAATATGGTTTATGCTCGCAGCTACGTTCGCACCCCAGCCACAATTATTTATGTTTCTCCGTTACTTATTCTTTGGTAGTTTTAGCTATGCACTCACAGTCTGCATGCATGTGTAGAGGGTCAGGAATAAGAGAGTTGGGAGGTAATTATTGCATGCGATATCAATGTCAGGAATAAAAGAGTTGGGAGGTAATTAACTGGCAACTTGATCTCTAAGCTCACTCCATCCCTCCGTCAGCTCTTAAACTACTCACCCAAACACAATAATCCGGACTATTGCTGCTAGGAGAAAAGTGCACATGATAATGATGATACTTCGGGGATTGAGAGAGAACCAATTCAATTTGCATGCAATATACAATGACCTGTAACATAATAGTGAGTACAAGCGAAATAAATAAAACAGAATGCTACTTACAAATCCTTTCTGCTGCAATGTGATAAGGTCAAGTGAAATTAATTAACTTAGTATTTGGATAAAATAAAATTCCACACCACTAAGCTATTTCCCAAACACTTGAGAATCTAGTCCGAGTCTAGTCTGATCGAGAAACAAAGAGAGGTCTAACAAGTCTCTTGCGTGTCAGCTGCATTTTTTTTACAGATGTATGAAGAGAATATGTTACATACAGCCCCACTATCATGTGGCCGTTTAAAAAATTACAGCACAGTTCTTATTTGGAGATCGATTTCCTAAATCTGGCCTAAATTACAACAGAAGTGAAAATAGCTTACAACTAGCACAACGGAGCAGCTCGCAGGACGCATATAGTCCTGCCAACACGTAAAATTGTGCAACTTGCATTGTAACAGGTTTTTGGCAAAAGTTGTGTACGAGTATACTCTTAACGATTGGAAATCTTTTAAACAGGGCGGGGCGATTGGTGTCCAAATTAATTTGTGTGTCCCCAGTCTTAATTTAGGAGCATTGTTCAATTCAGAGGATTCCTTTTTAAGAGAATTTTTTTTGTTAAATCATCATTGACATTTTACAAACCATTTCTAAGGTATTAAATTAAAATCATATCTTATTTGTATTTTAAAATATTTATAAGGCTTTTTCCAATTTTGGGTAATAATTTTGTATTGTCTTTAATGGCAACAATGCAGCCGTTTTCTACTATTTCGGGTCAATTGATTTCATTAGGGGTAAATCTCGCACTAAACAAACCTAAATTTTTTATAGATAATGAGGTATGAGAAATAGTCATTTAATTCTTTAGGAAAATGGTGTATCTAAATTTATTGAAAAATAAAAAATAATACTAATCATACACAAACCCTTGACAAAAAAATGGAAAAGGAAAAATTGTGATTTTTATATTTTAAGAAAAGGTGCCACGTCATCTAATTAACGGAAAAATTAACAAAAATTTAGTTAGATACCTAAAATGATAAGGGAAGCTAACCTTGGGTACCCAATATAATATATTGAAAACTCGGGTATCTGAGCAGACATTATGTCATAACTCGGGTACATAACAGGTAAAATTTTCTTCGGTTTTTTCACGGGGTACCCCTGAATTTTCACTTAATGCACCATCTATCCATTTCTATCAAAAGGTGCACGCGGTACCCCTGAACTATGATAGTTTGCACCCCATGACCTTAATTTGGAAAATTTCTTAATTTTTTGCAAATTAGTCAATAATTAACATCGTTAATGACCATTTTACCCTTATTAAGATTAAAATAGTTGTAAAAGAATTTACATGTTTAACATTATTTTGCACCGGATAACCCTAAACTGTATTATTTTGCACCGGGTACCCCTAAACGTGCTATATTATTTGCAAAATAACATTAAACGTGTACTTTTTTAAAACTATATTATTGGTCATCAACGGTGTTAACTATTGACTAATTTGTAAAAATTTAAAGTATTTTCCAAATGAAGGCCATGGGGTGCAAAATATTATTGTTCAGGGGTACCCGGCTCACCTTTTGATAGAAATGGATAGATGGTGCATTAAGTGAAAGTTCAGGAATACCCCGTGAAAATACCGAATTTCCTTTTTTTTTTTTTTTTTTGAGGTACAAGACATAATATGGCTAGGTTTAGGCGTTTAGTTTCAATAAACTATTATTTGCTTAAATTATTATCAACTAAAGCACACAACCTAGAAAACATAGGACCATTGCCAAATAAGACTTTACAAATATCAATAACTACTACATAGAAATACTCGATTTAATTTATTTCTACCAACTATAAAGTCACACATTCAAATTACAAATTATACTCTCAAAAAATCATCTAGGCGATACCAAAATTATATTTTAAATTCCTTTTTGTGGTTTCAAATACAAGGACGAGGGACGAGGCCCTTCCTAATGAACAGAAGAAACGAAAAGTAAAAGCATCTTTGTGTAATTAATGGTGATTGTTACATTTGTGTTATGTTTGGTTACAAAACTACAACAAATTAACGTAATCGGAAACCATCTGGGCATGGGCTTTTACAGATTACAGAGTACAAGGATTTACATTTACTACTCATTTGGAGTATATTCCAACTTTTAGAATGAGTTATGTGTCAAATTATCAACATCCACCAGACCACCACAGTACATTGTCAAAAAAAAAAAATCCACCAGAGTACCACACTACTATCCCACCTCTCCTAGTCTAGCATACACCAGGTGTATACATACATCTGGTAGGTGGCACTTCCTAATAAAAAGAAAAAAAATGAAAAAAAAAATATGGCTAAAAGTCAGATAGTGTGTCGGAGACATTAGTCATATAAAAGATTTCACTAGTCATATTCCTACTAGTCATTAGTCATATAAAAATACCTACTAGTCATTAGTCACATAAAAATGACCATTAGTCATCAATGTTAATTTTTTAATTAAAACAATAACGTGGCACCCGGTGTACAGGTACACTATGTGTACAGTAGACTTGCTTATCCCACCTAGACCCATCTTAAGCCCCACCGAGTGGTATGATCCTCACTCCTCAGCATTTCTATTTCCTTATATTATATTTGTTCTTTGAATGACTAAGATTATTTTTTTTGAGAACTTGAATGATTAAGATTAAAACAATGTTAATTTTAAAATAATTAAAAACTCTCCCCTATTTACTAGAAAAATAGTAGAATCTAATCTCAAGGGCAGGATTTGCTAATCCAAGAGAGAAAAAAGAGAGGGCACAAACTACGCAGAATCATAAGTAGACAGTTGAAACTTCTCATCTAGACTTCCTACGGTATACGGAATTACGGAGTACATCTTTGAACTGTTTCATCCACTTTACATCACGTGTATTTCTGTGCCAGAACCAGAAGAACCCAGCAGGGCTACAACATAGCTTAGGCAAGATCTCCCCAAAATCCACGAATACACATCCCATTTTCTCCTACAATTATCTACAAGCTACGTACTAAGGAGCAAAAATAGACAAAATATTGTTGAACTTGAAAAAAGATCAAAGTTCAGAGCGTTCAACACAGACAAAATATACATATGAAAGCACAGTGTCTGTAAGACACAGATAGAGAAGGAACTGCAATAAATATTCTCAGATATTTAAGCCCCAGCTTTGAGCACTCTGCAGAACATTAACCTGACAGCAAAATTTGCTGACCAAATTTCTACAATGCATTGATTTGCTGCTTGTTAAGGCATACAAATAATATCTTGACAATAAGAATATTATGGAACTTCTATACTTCTATCTATTAAAACAGGTTAAAAAATATTAGGATTTACCCTTGTGAGATGGGTCTCCTATTGCTCCCACCAACCCCTTTTACAAACACAAAAAAAAAAAGGTAAGGATAAAAAGATTTCGTCCTAGATCATGTGGTTGAGCATAAGCAGATTGTTGTTATTCATTCACAAGAGCTAAAACCAGTATCTACTTGGCTTCTTCATGTTCTGTCTCAACATATTGAAAATCAGTAATACAGAATAAGAACTTTTATCTTCATCTCCTTTCAGAAAATGACAAAAGGAATTTACTGTGGAAAAAATAAAAAGTATGGTACTAAAATTTTGACTAAACCTATGAGTCAAAAACAAGTTCAATCTCGACCAAGCATTTGCATGCAATGAGCACGCAATATCCATTCAATTTTGTGAAGAAGGCACAGAAATTCACCCTGCTAAACAAATAGTCAGGGGCCTAGGGTAGAAGAAGTTTCTCTATATTTGCATGATGCAAACAGCTTCTGGAAAGTGGAAATACTGCAGAAAGCAGGATCACATGATCTTTTAGTTGATCAGACAAACCAAATGACCACGAATAGAACTTATCACAATGGACTTGGTACAAAATGCACAGCAGGATCACATGAATTAATATTTCATGTTAATTATAAGCACCCTTGTCAAATGGAATTTTTGGACATGGTTGTTATTTAACTAGCTCGGAAAATGCAGGTTTGGCCAACAAAAGCATCCAGGCTGCCATGGCCAAGTCACTAGATCATCAGTTCATCACAATCTAAAACGAAAACCCCATTCGCCCGTTATGATTCACAGTGCTCCAGTTTTTTTTCTCTTTTCCTATCTGAACGGCTTCAACCCCTTGTTTTTTTTTATGTTTTTAGATTAGGAATAAGATTTTAAAAAAATTACTTCCCCATCAAAAAACGTTTATATAAATTGTACTCCCGCTCTTAATAACCTCAAGCTCTGTTGACACAATTATCCAATCTGCAACTAAATACAAAGATAAATCTTATTCGCAACCATTTCTCAGCTAAGTACGTAAAATTAGGCACTGTTTTCCTCTGTTGTATCTCTATTCCAACTAAATTAAAATAAATAGCAGTATAGCACTAATCTGAAACTGTAATCGGTACAACCTAGCCAGCCAAAAAGGCACTCAGCAAATAGTCCCTTTTTCTTTTTTTTTTTGTTTGGAGAACACTCATTTGCAGATTCGAGACACGCCCCATGAGAAAAACAAAATAAATGACACATTCCAAAATTATGGATTTAGACACATTTAGTTGCTTACTAGCCCGATAATTAAGCAATATCAACTGTCAAGTGGTGAGACTGCTAGTAGGCCACTGTTTAACTCTAATTGTAATACAAATGATGAGAACTATTATAAATTCCCTTAGAATTACAGGTGTTGATCGAGACACATGCAAGGCCTCAAGTCCATGATTGTCTGACAATCCCTCCTTTATTTTATGCTTCAAAATGGTTGGTTTGACAGTAAATTGAGCCCTTGGATGTCTTTGGAAGAGGGAAGGAGGGATGAAATGGCTTAGTTATGACGACTATTTACATTCATTCGGCATGACATTTGTTGGGAGCATAACAGGTGTGTAAGAGACTCATTTGCATTCAGTTTAGTCCAATACTCGGGTCAGTCAAAATCATTAAAATTCAGGGTTTCAAGCCAGTGCAATTCAATCTTAGTCTAAAATATCAAAGAACAGAGATTCTAAAGGAATATTGCATAGAAAGACCCTTGTGAAACACACACTTCTTCAAAAGATCCACAGTAAAATGTTTACTGAGGTAGTGAGTAGACGAGTTACAACCTAATGCATGCTTGGCTACTAATTTTATAAATATTGAGGTCTAAAGGTTCATATCTTGTGGCAATTTTATTTCATTTTTGAGGGTAAAACAAATCGTGACACTTAAAAAAGGGTAATTTGTTGGCTACTTGTGATTTGTCATGGATGGGTTGGTTATACACTTGTACAGTTGTACCCATACAGGAACAAACCTACTATTGCCCAAATTAGGAAGAGACGGTAATTGAAGCGTTTTTTTGTTTTCCTTTCTTTAGCCATCGTAATTTCTGAGTTTTGGAGGAATTACCAGCCACATCGGCCTAAAGCAGTACAACTTCTCATCTACTGTAAACTTTGAAGGATTCAATTATTCTAATTGTTTGTACTGTTCTGTCATGCAATTTACATCTCTGTATTGTGCTGGCCTGCAGCATAGTTTAGGCATGATCTTCCCGAAAGCCACGAATGAGCAAGCCATTATCTCCTACAATTATCTACAAGCTATTTACTAGAGAGAAATAATAGACTACCCAGACCAACAGCATAAGAGACTCCAGCTTTCTGAAAAAAATGACAGATGGCTGAACCTGAAAAAGATCACAGCTTAGAGCAGTCAACGCGGACATAATATGCATACGAAAGCAAAGACCGCATAAGAACCAGATAGAAAAGGACCTGTTATTGAAATTCATCAGATATTTAAGCCTCAGCTTTAAGCTCTCTGAACATTAGCCTGTCAGCAAATTTCTGAACAGCATTGATGTGCTACTTGTTAAGGCTTACAAATATTCTCTGAATAGGATGGCATGACATAGAAATAAGAAAATGGTCATGCTATAGCTATTAAAACAGGTAAATAGATTAGGATGTACCCTGAAGGGTCTCCTAATTCTCCCACTTGCCTCTTAAGAAAAAAACTGGTAAAAGGATATTTTCTCTTCATAGACAGGGTGGTTGAGCATCAGCAAATTGTTGTTATTCACAAGAGCTCGAACCAGTATCTCCTTGGCTTCATCATGCTTCTTTCTCAACATATTGCAGATCTGAAAAACAGAAAAAGAAACTTTTATGTTTGACACCTTAGTGACAAGATGACCAAAGGATTTGAGGTGAAAAATAGGGAGGAAATTCACGAATAAACATGTGAGTCAAAAAAAAAGGTCTCGAGCTAGCAATTTATCCATGAAAACCACTCAGAAGAAAGTCACGCATATGATCTCTTAGTTGATCAAACCAAATGACCACATAAGGAGCTTATGTACAATAGACTTAGTATATGCCAATAATATTGCAGACAGCAGGATCAAATTAATTTTGTTTCATATAAGTACCCATGTCAGACAGAATGCATGAGCATGGTTATACAACACACATTGAAGCTGCGGATCAGGTCAATAATTTGCAAAGTGTTCCGGATGCAGTTGCTAAATGTCTAGTTCATCACATTCTGCAACGAAACACCATTTGCCCACTATGGTTCGCAATGTTACAGTTTTGGTTCACTATTTTTTCCCTTTTTCATATCTCCAACCCTTGTCTTTTATCTTCTCAGATTAGGATTAAGCTAGAAACAAAACTGCATCCCCATCATAAAAAATTAATTAATTTAATCTCTGGTTGTACTCGCAGTACTACATAAACACTATCAGGAATTCATCTCAAGCTCTGTTGACACAATTATTCAATCTGCAGTTAAACCCAATATTCACACTCGTTTTGGCTATATTTTATGATCAGATTCATTATTCATGCCACTTGTGTCCTAGCACAAGCACAGATGTAAAGCAAGATATCTGTAACGACAAGTATATTTACTTCAAGGTAGAAGATTAAGGAACCTATGAGTTCTAAGTAGAACTATATGTTTGATGGCCAGCAAAGTTAACAATCAACATTTTCATTCAGGATTGAAATCAGATAAAATAACGAAAAGGCAGTTATGAGTTACTTACATGTTCAAGTTCCTTTGCACATGCTTCAGCCTTTTCAACATTGGCATCACTCTCCACCGTTAGATTGAACCCAACTTCTTCCATATTTGCCTCTTGATGATAGCCAAACTTTGGCATCATGTACTCAGCTGCAGTGTTGGTTCTGCGTCCTTCCAAGACAGTGCTTGGTGAGTGAACCTACAAAGTAAAGAAATGGATGGTATACAACTCATTCATCTCAATGACAGACTAGGTTATAGCAAGACAACAGAGGTTAGACAGAATGATAAGAAGGCCATTACATCTTCAACTTCTCTTGCTGATAGCTGTTCAAAGATTCTGCATATTCGTATGAAATAACATTAATCAAAATGAAAGAAAATCTGTATAACGATTTGTAAATTGCTTATGTTGGCTGTGACGTTCACCTGGTGTTATTGGGTGAGAGACGTTTTGATGGGTGTTGCTTGGTTAAACTCATATCAGCAGCCTGCCAATTGCATCTGTGAGTTGTAAAGCATAATGGTCCTGGAAACATCGAATATGATTGTATTAAGTAAAGGACCTCAGATAGTTTTCTCTTCAACGAGGGCGTGGTAGGTCTTTGTTTCTCTGCAGTGATTGGAGGAACCATCTTCGTCATGCTCTGTAACCTTCCACTTCTCTCATGAATCTGAGACCTGGCAGTTTCATGCACCGCGGGACTCACTTCAGATTTCTTTACTGCAGGATTCCTGCATGAAGAGCGAACGAGGTATTTGCAAAGGAAATTAGTAAGAAGAGACAGTGAAAGAACAAGACACACGCCAATAACTAAGCCAGTATAAATAATTATCATACCTAGAAATCTTCAACATGGGAAGAACAGGCAGTTTCTTGCCAATATTCAAAGATGAAAGTTTATTCATCTCTCTGACATTTGATTTGGGAATTGATGCTGTGTCCGCAATTTTTTCAGTACGTTTCCCAAGGTTTTGGTTGCCAAGTATAGTTTCCCGTCCTGAATGCATTGACGTAGGAAATTGAATGCTGCAGAGGGATAATTCATGAATTCTCTTCTAATACAATAGGAAGCTCACCATCTCAAAACAATAGGAAAAGTAAAACAAGAGTTCTCAAAGAACACAGATGTCTATGCTAACAGAATTTGGCCCTCCTTTTCGGGGTTCAACATGATTCTTGCCAAAACAACATGAACATGATATATATAGAGAAAGAGAGAAAGAATGCAAAACCAGACAGAAACATCCCTATCATTCTTAGATCAGTTAGATGAGATCATGAGAATAAATCTTCTCCTCCAGTTTATGGCTATAAAAGAGAGGAATATGCAAGACAAGAGGAAAAGAAAGACGGATGCCCACCAACCCTGACCCACACACACTCACAGAGAGACATTGTAATGCACACAGCTGGACATGCATGTACACAGAGTCACAGATACATTCTTATCATCAATGATGTTGGATAATCCGTCGATAATTCACAAGAAACAGAAAGATAAGAGTATCCATAACATGGTAGTTTCTTCGTTAATGTTATGCCCCTCAATTTGGCACAGATACCTAAGAAGAGAGTCAAAAGTCAATCACAACGAGAAAATGTCTGGGCAACTATCAAGTGGATAGCTATCCGGATACAGGAGTAGTTAGTTACTGCCAGTTCGAAAAAGTGAGCCACCCATAGAAAAAGGATAACATAAATTTGTATGCAACAAATGTAATTGAAGTTGAAGAAGAAATTTAAATGTCTGACCTAGTGAAATTCCGTTCATGTATGCTCTTTTTGTCACCTTTATCATCAGTCCTCGCCTCATTTGTAATCAGATTCGATTCTAAAGACACAGGTGGCTCCACCACATTTGCAGTTGATATGCTAGTGGACACTAATGATTTTTTTCCATAGGGAGACTGAAGGTCATGCCCTGGTCCCTCAGCACAAGATTTCACTGATGAAGCTTTCTCTGTTAAGTGACTTTGATGGACTACCTCAGGGGCTTTACCCATTTTTTCCTTGAGGGAAATATGATTTCCATCGAGCTGTCTCAAACATTCTGGCATTGCAGACTCAGACATGCTCGAGGAAACATGATGATTCCCCTCATCAACATTATCTGAATCAGCAGCATCTTTAGGACCTCGCTGATTTACGGTATCTTCTCTTGCACCGTTATCATCAACAACCAGTCTGGGCAATTGTTTACACTCAGTTTCACTAATAGAATCAGCCTCATTGAGGCTTTTGTCTCTTCCAAACTGACTTCCTCTTTTAGTTGAGGGAGCCTCAGAGCTGCAGCATCCAAGCAGAAGATATAGTCATAATAAGACATGGAAACACCTGTTCATGTTCCATGGTACTAGAGAAAGACAGTTAAAGTCATAGACAAGTTCAGTTCAAAAAAAAAAGTTCAAAACTGAAATAAATGAGGTGGAGATAGCTCATATGGAAACACGTGCAGCATACACAATATACATCAATAAGTGCCTATCAGCCGGGAATAATGTTTGTACGCCCAAGCACACAAATTTCAGAAGTGGATTATTTTGCTAGGCAAATTACAAAAAACCGAATTCAGAGTTTTTTGCTGTAGACTCATACAGGAAAAGTTGGATAAACAGCCACTTCGAGTGTGATCTCTGCCAGATTATTACATCAGATAAATGACTGACTGCAGATTTGGAGAATGCCTACACATAGGATTTAAAAAGGAGTTAAGGTACTACAGAACAGTTTGTTAAGATGCTGTTGCTGCATACTCATACCACATGTGGAAAGAGAGAAACAGGAGACTACACCAACATGCTGGCAGGGATGCTGTCGTGGTGGTGAAGATAATCAAAGCTGAATTCCAATCAAGAATCCAGTTAATGTTCCATTGAAAACCAAATAGATTGCCATAAGTGACCATTTGCAAGTTTGTGTTTAGAGTCTTAGTCAAATTGCCGCATAGTAGTAAAAGCCTTCAATCTTTAGCATGAAAGAACCCGGTCTAGTAAGTGGGTTTAAGCTTATGAATCTGTGGTTGTAGTTATTATCAAAGTTGTTCAGGTATAAATTCTAGCATCTTCTGCTCCCCTCCCCCCGCCCCACCTCCCCGAAACAAAGGCACAAAAGAAGACTCTAGCAAAGCCAGAAGATCTGTCATACTTTCAAAAATAAGAAGTGAAAAAAAAATCATGACAAAACCATAGATAGACCTTGAAATCTTCAGACTAGGAAGACCAGACTGTAGCTTGCCCAATTTCAGGGATGCATGTTTTTTCGCCTCATTGATATTTGATTTTTGAACAGCCACCGTGTCTGCAATTTTGTCTATGAGTTTCGCGTTGCCTTGGTTGCTAACTTTACTTTCCCGTCCAGGACATGCAGGTAGAGGAACTTGAGAGCTGAGGGAAACTCAAACATGTTACTCAAACAAAGTAGAACCACATAACCATCATTGAGTTCTAAATCCAAAAAAGAAAATGCCCATGCACAGTAGTTGCAACAAATCAACAAATCAATATAATCACTGCAGTCTAAGGCATCCTTATTCACAATTTTGATGTTATTCATCTATTTCTCCAAGACATTGCTATAAAAAAGAAAAGAAAAAGATACATTACGACTTTGAAAAACAGGGAAATTTTGATGGAAGATGAAATAAGTCTGAAATAGTGCAACGCCCTCCCAACTGCTTAAAATGAATGTGATACTTCTCCAGAGGACATCTATATTTACCCAAAATTATATTATCAAAGGAAACCCGTAAAGAATAAGTCGAAGATCTCTCGCCAACGAATATCAAATACCCATGACGTGAAAAAACACATTATTGAATCATCTATTTGTTCTTTTCTTTTTTCTTTTTTATGGAAATCTTTTTGTTCATTAGGCGACTCCAAGATGAGAAATTAATCACCCTCCTCATGCAACAACAACGACAACATCAACCTAGCGTAATCCCCATTCAGTTCGGTGCTGGTAGGTCAAGATGCACGCACCCTTTCCCTCATTAAAAAGAAACAGGGAGGCTGTTTTGTTGACCCAAGATGTGTTGCTCCATTGAAGTATTGAATTCCCGTAAATTCACTAAAAGTAACAAGTACCAGAAGGTTTTTAAGCCATTTTGATCAAGTCCATAATCACCTAAAGCTGAAAGAAAGTAATAATTCTTTCAACTTCATCAGCAATGGACAATCACCCTCCTCATACAATAGATTAACTATCTACATAATATGTAAAAGAATAATAACTAGTACTACAGAAATGAGATATTACAAAAAGAGACAATTGTCTTTATTGACTTTTATAACAAGTAAACCTTGTATCTTTTTGAAAAAAGAAAAAAGAAAAAAGCAAATTTTGTATTAGAAAAAAAAGGAAATCCAGGGATTATCAAGTATAGATTCCTAAGAAGCCTTTAAATGAGGGACAGTATCAGCACTTGGCATATTCTCATAACTGTTTATTGCACAGGTTCTCAAAGTTACTCAATATACTGAGCTAACAGTCTATCAGTAAGGAATTCGCTATGTCATGCATTTACTTGGAGATTAAGAGATAACTTGCAAATTCTTACCCAGATAGTGTGAGATCGGCAATAATCTTGTCAGTTTCCTCATCTGTACTCTTGGTTTCTGCAGTTATTGTTGTCCCTGAAGACAGAAGCGCCTCCTCTGATTCCACTCCAGCTGGTTCAGAAGCCAACTTTGGCGGTTTTCTTTCAGTAATAGAATCACTATTACGTGCTCGTTCTGGACTATGAGACTTCTCGAATAATGTTTCCTCTGTTAGGTGATTTTGATCTACAAGCAGTGGGGCTCCAATAGCATGTTTTTCCTCAGAAATCTGACTGGCATTTTGTTGTACCAGATCTACTGACACTGCAGACTCTGGAGGACAGTTGATAGAAGAGACCTCACTGTTTCCCTTGCCATCCACTTGATCTACAGATTTTGGATTAATCGCATTATCGGACGCCAAACGTCTGCTGCTCATGGGATCATCATTTGAATACTTTTCAGTGACACCCTGTCTGGGTGACTCTTCACAATCCATTGCATTCGCAGAGTCAACATCATCGCTGCACTTCGCTGTACTAGACTTCTTTCCTCCTTTAGTTGAGGGAGTATCAAAGCTGAAATCATCCATCCTAATGCAATGCAACAACTTGTAGACGTTAAAATCAATGTTCTAGGTATATCAGACAACCATCATTATTTACAGTTATAACAGTACAAAAGTTGCTGTGTAGAAAGCTGAAGTCTACTTACCCATTGAAGTCAAAAGAGAAGGCGAATGGGTCATTCTTGGCCTTCTGTTTTCCCTTGACAGATTCATCTTCGGGTTTGTCTTTTGATTTCATGGATTTCTTCGGTGAGCTAGAGAAATCAAGATCTGGCATATCTAATTTGAAGGATGATAACTTCCCGAAATCACCATCAAGAGAAAAATCCATATCCCTGGACAGACATATGTAATGTGAAAAATGTGGACGTGATGTAATATGAATTGTTGTAAGTATTCGAGCTTGCGGAACTCATTTTGAAGCTACATTTTTATAACGCATATGACAGCACATCCTAAGGAGATGCACTTTACAGATGAAAGTAGCCTATCATATGTTGGAAAATAAGACAGAGGAAAAGAGAGAGACCACTTGCAAAACCAAGACGATCATGAATGTGCACAAATTAACAAGCTTGAATTCAAAAGAAAACAAGAACAACCCAGTAATCCCCTGTTAAGAGAGAGAGAGACCCTAAATTCATTGCTGCATTTTAGTATTCACTTCCGGCAACTTCAAAATAAATGCAGGTTTCCTTCAGGTTTTTTAGCCATTTTGATTTAGTCCAGAATCATCCAAAGCTAAAAGACAGTCATGATCAATTCAGCTTCATCGGCGATGGACAAAATACATCAAACACATTTTACGACTAGGATTAACAGTACAAATTATAACAACAAACTATCATCCAGGAGCTATGACAGAACAGGTTACCAGCTTTCACGGAGCAATAATTTTCAACCCCCCGGGGGGTACCACACACACAGAAACAAGAAAAAAAACACACACAAAAGACCATTACACAGCAGATGCTAAGCCATATGAAACTGTTTACTTATGTACTTCTCATCCAAAAGGAAAAAGGAAGTAGATAACAAGCGATGAAATGAATTAGTTCACACAGGAACAGAACGGAAAGATATCCAGGAAGGATCTTGGCGATCTTCCATATTATTTGAGTCGGAAACAATATAAGCATAGCCAAAAATAACAAATGGCATAATCAAAATATTTGTATGGTCATCCCAAAAGAAGAAAGGTAACAAAACATCAATTCAGATGCATACAGTTTGCCGAAGTCAAAGGCCTTCTTGTTGCCTTTGGTGACTGGTTCGAAGTTGAAGTCCATGTCATCACTGCCTGCTTTGGACATCGATTTCCAGGAGCTATCAAAGTTGAAGTCCTTGGAGATGTCGTCATCTGTTTACCATGTCAATAAACTAGTTATATGCTGAAATACGTAAAACAAATGGCAAATAAAAGGCTGATAGTCTAGAATTCCCTGAATGTACTTTTCAACTTCGTAAGGATGACTTCATTACAAGAAATAGCATTCTTTCACGAGATCAACCTAGTTTGATGCCTTCACCACATGTGATCGAAGGCGAAGATGTATGCAGTCTTATCCCAACTTGGACATGCTTCAGTAGTGTCATAAATACTCAAAATTGACATAAATTCTTTCATTTTCCTCTTTCTCATTTGTTTCATCGCGATGCAGAAGTACAGAATATTACACTAGACATTCAGTAATCACCAAAATCCACAATATTTCAATAACCTGTTTCAGGCTTAGTCAAATTTACAAAGTCACAATCATCAAGCAAAAAAAAGACCTGAACCACCATTCGGTCCAAATCTGTTAATCAGTCAGATAAACACAAGAAGTTTCTGATTGTTGTTGACATAAAAGTTCATACCATCATATATTCACTTGAGGTGAAAACCGATACTCAACAGAGATCACACACCATCTATCTTCAAAAATTGAGCAGTTTGAACACATCTTTTTTCTCTTTTCATTCTCGGCTTCTGATACTCATCGACTAAGAAAGTTCTCAAAAGCATTTATGGTATACGAATGGCCAATGGTCTAGAATTCCCTTAATGTAGTTTTCAACTAAGTAAAGGATAACTTTCATAAATATCATTCTTTCACGAGATCAACTCAGTATGATGCCTTCCCACATTCTCCGTCTAAGGAAGGAGAAGAAGCATATGATCGGTCTTACCCCTATCGAGTCATAACCACTAAGAATCGACAACTCTTTGTTTATTTCCTAATTAAACAAGCTTCCTCTATCTCAGTTTTTCTTCGTCATAACAAGCAACACACTCTGACATTCTGTAGTTCCCCAAAATCCATTATATATTTCGATAACACTTGTTTCACACTAACTAGTGTAGAAAGTTTACACAGTCACATCAAGTGACCAACATATTCTTCATAAAAACAAAAAGGCCAAAAATAAAAGAGGACACCTAATTTGTTAGTAAGAAGATAGCGGATACTTCCATCTTCTAAACACAAGCAGCCACTGATTGTCGGTCGTCGACATACCAATTTTATAACTTCATTCATTCACAAACAACAACATCTATTCAAAGCTCTATTATCTTTCTAACACTCATAAATAACATAAAATATTTTCTTAACCTCGTTTTTCCTTTTTCGTTCCCGTCTTCTAATAATCCTCGTCTACCAAAGAAGATCTTAAACACGAAACACCACCGCCATAATTTTTTTTCCACATAATAAACAGCTAAAATTCGACGAAAACCTTGACCGTTAATATAATCAGAAAAGTCTAAAAAAAATCCAAATGCGAAGACATTAATTAAGGTGCACTGATAATAAAATAAATAAACATTATTATTATTATTATTATTATTATTATTATTATTATTATTATTATATATACCTAGTAGCGAATTGGACATCTTCCCTTTCGCTTTGCTGCTCGTAGTTGAATCACCGCCGCCTTTTTCCGTATCAGCCATCTACTAACACTATCTATCACTTCACTTCACTCTGTAGAGCATAATGCCGTCACTAATTTAATCACTTTAAATAAATAAAAATTAATTGTTTCATCATTTTAAGTGAAACTAGTTAATCGGAGTATCATTTTGAAGTAAAAAATCGTAATAAAATTCAGTAGAACAGAAAGTGAAAAGCGAAATGTATGTATGTATGTACAGTAATTTCGGTTGAAGGAACGACAATGGAGAAATAGAGGAGAGAGAGAGGAGCTAACCGGTGATGAAATTCGATTGTTTGATTGTTTGGTCTCTATATGTATGTATCGCTGTGTGTTGCTCTCTCTCTCTCTCTTTCTCTCTCTAAACTGACGCTGAGAGAGTGAATTCAAAATGAGGGGGAATTAGAAATGTGTAGAGCGCTTTCTCTCTCTGTCTGTCTTCAAATTTTGGTTTGGTCGTTTTATAAGTGGCGGGGAGGGGAGGGGAGGGGAGGGCAGTGGGCCCAGTGGAAAAGGAGGAGGGACCGGGTCTGACTTTTTTCTCTTATTTTATTTGTTGTGTTTGTTTTTAATTTAAGACAAAATTGTTTGAATCCGCTTAGTATATATGAGACTAAGCACAAATGACCCATTAAAGTAGTAATTAAATGACCCATTAAAGTAGTAATTACTGACCCATTAAGGTAGTAATTAATGACCCCTCGGTTTAATTCGCTCTACACACTAATACACTATTGGTAAGCCCCGAAAGTTCAAGTTCATAGTATTTTTTAGTCTAGTTTCAGTTTTAGTACTAATAAAACCAGTCTCTTCGATAGTAAGAGCAGTTTATTTAGTTATGAGAGTATCTGTTCTTATAGAGTTCAATGACCACATGGATTTACAAAGAGTTGTGTTCATCAAGATGGAAAGATCAATATCAGAATCAAACATTCTTCAATGCTATATAGGGCTCTTCCGCATAAAGGCTGCTCAACTGAAGACAGCGATGAAAAGGAATTCGTTCAAGTACAAAGGGATGCTACTAGTTAGTTTTTGTTATCGAATATATTCTCCTCTATTGATTTCATATATTGTTGATATCGATTTTGATTGTAGATGCTGTATGACTATTATTTAATGAAAGCTCTCTTTTCCCTTCAAAAAAAAAATGACTCTCGGTTACAATGTAAACCTCTCTCTCCCTTCTCCCTCTTCTCTAAACAAAAACCTAGGCTCTAGTAGAGGCTGCCATTAGTGATTTATACACTAATGGTAAGCCCTCAAAAGTTCAAATTATTAATAGTTTTTAGTTTACTTTTTGTTTTTAGTTTAGTTTTAGTTGTAGTACGATTAAAACTAGTCTCTTCTATAGTAAGAGTTCATTCAATTCATGTTTGAGAGTTCTTGTTCTTATAAAGTTCAATGATCATATGGAACAACAAAGAGTCGTGTTCATCAAGATGTCAAGATCAATATTAGAACAAAACATTCTTCAAAACTTTAGAAGGCGCTTCTTTCAAAAGGCTGCTCAATTGAAGATAGGGATAAAAAAGAAGTCGTTTAACAAGAGAGGGATGATTAATATTTGTGCTAACCTTGATTATACTTTCAGTCGTTTAACACAAAATGCAGGCATACATTGTGGACCACTTATCTTCTTTTTTTTCATTTAAAAAAAAATACCCGGCCCTCTCCCCCATCCCTTCTCGGGCCGATACCTTGGGCGGACTCCCCTCTCCCTCATCCCCTCTCGAGCCGACTCTCGACTCTCCTTCCACCGTCCTACCATACGCTCCCCTCCCCTTTACTGCCCTAACCTCCTATCTGTCACCACAGGTTTTATAATTCGTCATGACAGATAATAAAGTTTGTCATAACAGATATTAAAATTGTCGTCACGGATATTAAAAATTCTCATATTTGTCATGACGAATAATGAGGTCTATCATCATAGATAAAATGAGTGGTCCACAATGCATGCCTGCATTTTGTATATGCTATGACTACAAAAAAAATCAAGGTCAGCACATTCACGGGAGGTATGATACCAATTAGGTTTTGTTATTGTATGTATTCTGCAATATTGAGTTCATATCATGTTGATGTCAATTTTGATTGTAGATACTCTATTACTATTAATTAATGAAAACTCTCTTTCCCTTAAAAAAAAAATGTAGTAGGAAAAAAATGACCCATCGGTTAAACATTAATGGCCGAGTTTGGGATTATTGTGAAGTATTATAGTTGTAGAGAGTGATGCAGATGTGAAGTGTTGTATCTGTGAAAAAGTGTTTTCACCATACAACAGTGTCAAGAGTGAGGTAGGGATAGTGCTTTTGGAGTCTAATTTGGAAAGTACTTTCACACCACAACACTTTTGGAAAATTAGTCAAACACTCTAAAAATAAAAGTGATGCCGAAAGCACTTTGAAAGAACTTCCACCTAAAACCCAAACGGAGCTAATGTCCCCTCTCAACCAGTCTCATATACAAAACGGGTTTACACAAATGTTTCTTTTCATTTTCATACATTTATCATCACAATGGGCATTTCCAGTGCCATATTTATATATAAAAAAATTGGCTAGACTTCAAATTTAAATTGATATCATAAAAACTAGTTCACAAAAAATTGTGTGAACCCATTTCATATATTAGGCTAGCCATTAATGACCCTTCGGGATATAAATTACTCCTTTCACCGAGTCTCATAAATGAAACGGGTTCACACCAAAAAATAATCAAACTAGTTTTGTAATAATTTATTGCACAATTAATTATTTTCTCAGACGGGCGTTGACATTTCTTGTCAAACAAAAGTGTCGCAAGTTTTGTTCTCTAGTCGTTTTTTTCCGTCGATAGTTCCTGTTAAACATAGGAATTATAGCACACTTAGT
>ONZK01005039.1:3197-14938 GCA_900322385.1 Pharnaceum exiguum | reverse complement strand
CCCCCCCCCCCCCCCCCCCCCTCTTTTTTTTTTTTGGAAGTTAACAATAATTCTCCATCTCTCTGTTTGAGATTTCAGAGCTACTGTACTAACTCTATTCTTGTGACAAAATCCAGGGGCTGAGAGAGCTAGGTCTGCAAATGACTATCTTCTACTACACGAGTAACATGACACATCACATAGAGTCATAGACTAGCATTACACTCAAATAAGAAATGTAATTTGACGCATGAGGGAGGCCAAGGATACATGCAGGCAACTGAAATACAAAGATGAAGCAGAGACAAGTTTGAATTTCCATCCATCCTTTCCCCCCCAGTCTGTTCAGGCAACCAGCATGTCAGAATCAGTGCCTTTTCGGATTTATCATTGTTCATTAACTAGTTCTCCATTCGAATTACGGTGATTTAAGTTCAAAAGGTTACGATAATTCCAGCAGTTCCACTAAATCAATTATGATTTGTCAGTTTGTCTCACACTCTCATATCAAGGTTGTTTTGCCAGTGCTCACTGGGGATTTCTTCCTAAAACATGAGCCATAAGTGCTCCAGAAGTAGTCAGAGCAATATCATTACTATCATATTGACAGAATATTCTTCCCTGTTCAACTAGAGCCAATAAATAAACCTCATAACATCCAAGCAACATAATATTTCCACCTATTTCATAAAACATGAATCTCAACACTAGGGCTGCCAAAATTACCATTTCAAATTACATCCATCATTGACCAGTTACCACTTATTTCCTTATGTAGTTCTGATAGAAAGTTACCACTTCCTTTATACATCACCATTACTACATAGTCCATCCAAGCTATTGTTTCCATTAACCCATACACAGACAATACATGACTAAGCTACAACCAAATAGCTCAATCCCCACTCAACTTCAACTAAAACAATATCCCACTTCATCAGTTCATCCCGACATTTTCACCTATCAATCTACATTCGCAATACACCACACAAATCCCAACATAGCAATCACATTATACACGTTAATCTATTTTCCAAATCATATTCTCTTTCTATAGACATAAACCTATCTCATCAACGACAAAACGCACAAAACAAAGAGATATCATTATCATAAACCCAACAACAACACACAATTAAACCAAGCAAACCTAATCTTGTATCAAATCAACAATCAATTATACATTCCATAAATAGACGCGCACGACAATATTAAGACAATTCAGCTCAATAAAACTACAAAATTACCGACAATCAAAGACCATACCTCCCTAGCAACCAAAATACTCCCGGCAGCAACCGCACTCGCCAACTTCAAAGTACACTTAAGCACAACAGTAGGCAACCCAGGGACAATATTCCTCCAAGCATCATCCCTAAACGCACGTTGCAAATCCGCAACCAAACAATCCTGCTCACTCCACTCTCTGACCGCCACATCCGCAACTCTCAACTCAATCATCCTCTCAACCAACCACAACAAATGCTTCCCATTCGTCAACGCCGTATGCAAATTCAACCTCTGTATAGCCTCAGTCTCATTATGATCACCTCGAAAACTAGGACTCGAATACTCCTCCAAGCTCTCCTTCACAACCTTCAAACTCCCAACAAACGCCCTCTCCAACACTCTCCTCGCCGTCTCCTTATCAAAATTCTCCCTCATTAGCCGCGCCACAAACGCCTTGACAGGCGCTAAATTCGTATAATTCTGCTGTTTCGCCGTGGCTAACAAATTCTCCATCATTCTCTCCAACTGATGCAAAGTATTATTGTTCCCTCCTCCCCCTCCGCTCCACATCCTACTACACAAATGCCTCGCCTCCGCCTCGGATAAGTACGGCGAAAGGGAGAGTATCTGCGCCTCCTGGTCCTCCGTCCAGGGCACGGCTTCGAGGAAGGTCAAAATGTGGTTAACTAAGTCTTCGAAGAGAAGCTTCGACGCGACTGGTAATAGAGAGATTGCGTCGGAAGGTGTAAAAGTTATGTCTGTTATGTCGGCGGTGTAGAGGAGCTGCAAGACTGCCACGTGGGCTTGCATTGTGCCCGTCGTTGGGGAGACGGAGAGGTTGAGTTTTGTGTGTGAGGGAAGAGGAAGGGTAGTTTGGTCATTTTGGGTTTGGGTTTGGTGCCAGCGAGGAGAGAGAAGGGTGGAGAAGTATTTGGCTTTGTGGAGTTTTGACGAGTGAAGGTAGATTTGTATCTCGTTGTTGTTGGTATTTATATTGTTGTTATTATTGTTGTTGGTGGTGGTGGGGTCAGGTTTAATATTATTAAAATCGGAGGGTTCGGGGAAGAGGCGGAGGAGGACGTCGGAGGAAGAAGGGTCGTTGAAGCCGGAGGGAGAAGGGTGGAGGATATGGTGGTGGTTGTCGGAGAGGAGGGTGGAGAGACGGGTGGAGCTTGATGATCGGTGGCGTTTTTTCGGGAGGGGGGTTTGTGTTGGGGTGCTCATTTTTTGGATTGTGGTGGTTTTGGTTTTGGTGGTTTGGTTTTGGTTATGTCGTTTGGGGAAGGGGGTTGTAGAGAGGATTGATTTGGAATAAATTAGATAAGATTGGATTAGTGATTAAGGAGTACTAATTAGGGATGTGGGGCGTTGGGGTAAGACAGTTTGGGATTTTTCTGGTGTTATCTGGATGGAATGACCGAAAGATGGATGATGCTACTATGTCGTTTTCTAGAGTATAAATTTTGTGAGCCTCCCTGGACTTCTACTTCTGCAAGCTGGATGGTACCGGAGGACCGGCCTATTGCGGTATTCCTATGGCAAGATGAATATCATCTATCGGCAAGCTTCATCCTGTTTCTTGGCCCAATATTCATTGGTATCTAATACTAGCCCTCTAGGCTCTAGCCCATTGATGATGAGTAGTTATACACTTATACTATGCACCCACCTTATGTGCACAATATTTAGTACATCCCATTATACAAATTCAATACCGCCTCCGTATCAATTTATCTTTAAGTTTTGAGATTGACATATTTTTTTATACAGTGGGTCATTTGCTTATAATTAACTATAATGCCCTTGTGTGTTACATGTGATGGTCGAAAATGGTAGGTGAAAGGGTAGTAATTATGAGCAATTAGCAGGGCAAAGTCGTCATTTCGGCAAAAAAAACATACCAAATAAAGAAACCACGTGAACAAATTGAGACATTCAAAAAGGGAATACCCCAAGGATAAATTGAGACGGAACTTGTACATAGAAATTGCATTTGGGGTTGAGGTAAAACCATAGAAGTGCTTTCAGAGTGATTTTGGTATCACTTTTATGTTTTGAGGTGTTTGGGAGTTATTTTAAAAGTGATGTGAATGAAAGCACTTTCTAAATGTAAGATTTGAAAAACTGTTTTTCACCTCACCTATTACCTAACTATTGGTGTAAGTAGTAAGTACTATCAACCACATCAACAGAACTTCACAACTACAACACCTTCTACAACTACAACCCCAAACTCAGCCACACTCTCTCCTACTATACATTCACTAAATTATATTAATCATCACCCAATAAGTGTTAGCCCATTGGTAAATAAGTCATAACTTATTCACCTGATTTTGGCTCCAAACCTTGGCACGCCTCAACTGTAACATATATGTGTCATTGATTATTAACAAGCCTTTAATTAAGTTCTTATCATGTAGTTATAATTTTTTGACATTAGTACCAATCAAGAATAAAACCCCTCTTGAGTAATAGTATTAGTAGTTAGCATTTAGCAAGTGGTTGAAATAGATAGAAAATTTGATTGACAGATAACAAACAACTGTTTTGGAACTAGCGTTTAGCAAATTAAAAGATTGCAATGCAAAAGTATACATGAATTAATTTGACATTACAATAATACTATAAATCTCAGAAACAACCTCTTTTTCTTAAACAAGAGTAATGTTGCGTACATCATGACCCCCAAGCGCCCCTATTGAATGGGGATTGACACTCAGTTGTTATTATTGTATAATACTATAAATGTTTAACAATAACAAGTAGATTGAGAATGTCAAATCTACTAAAAAAGAATTAGATTCTACCCCAACCAAATAGCTAGGGCTTAAGAGTTCAATAATTAAAGGAGGTGAAAAAAGCAATCAAATGGCTAATAAAGATACCATTCTTACATCATGTAAACTTTTTATAAAAGAATTCCAATGTGAAATATGTTTTAATAAGAATTGAATGAGGTTGATAAACCAAAAATTCGATCCAATTATTAGTTCAAAATAGTTTATTTGAGTTCAGATTAGTCAATTTTGATCTCCAAATAGCTCCAAGCAGGCCAAGTACTGGATAACGGGCCAAAGTTACCAAACAAGGCTATATAAGATCCGTTGGAAGTCTTGGTACCGGCTCCTTGACAATGACAAAACACACAACAAAACACTCCTCAAATCACACTCCACTCTCTCACCTTCACTTTCACTTTGCACAAACTCTGTTCTGTCTTTCTCTCTACAACACTCACACTCACACTCACTGACTCACTCACTCATTTACTCCTTACCTTCCACCTCACCCCCCTCACTTCAAATGCCTCACGCTTTCTCCTCATCACTCTAACGTACACATTATTAACACACATTATTATACAACATTCTCCTTTTTGTTTTTCATTTTTTCACGTAATTAACAATGCAAAGCTCACTAGCTCAAACACTTACCTCAAACACAATTCTAGGACTAAAACTATACATTATAATCCTTTTCTTCATTGCCCTTTTACTCATTTCATGTTTTCTCTTCACTATCTGCATGATCAAGAGAAAAAACAGGGGAAAGAACGTTTTTTTACTAAGGCAAAACTCGGGGATAATTCCCTTAGTGTGTAAGGATGTAAAAGCTGTTGATGGGACGAAGAGAATGGGGGAGATATTGAGAGGGGATAAGATGGAGGAGATTGGGATATTGGTGCAGGAGAAAGGTGAGAGAAAGGAGTCGTTGATGGGGATGAGAATGATGATGATGAGTAGGTCTGAGGAGAGTACTAGTGATGGGGGGTCTTCTTCTTCGAATGCTAGTAAAGGTTCGGGGTTTTCGGGTGCCGGTAGTGGTGGTAGTGGTGGAGGGGGAGGGGGAGGTGGAGATGGTGTGAGTGGTGGGAATATTGGGTGGGGGAAATGGTATAGTTTGAGGGAGCTTGAGGTTGCGACACGTGGATTTTCTGATGAGAATATTGTTGGTGAAGGTGGGTATGGTGTTGTTTATAAGGGTGTTCTTGATGATGGCTCTGTTGTTGCTGTTAAGAACCTCCTCAATAACAAGTAAGTTCTGTTTTGTACATTTATTGTTTTCAGTTTAGTTCAATTTTTTTTAGTTCAGTTTGGTTTCTTTTAGCTCAATTCAATGCATTAGTTTCAGTAAACTTCAATTCCGTTCATTTTTTTTTTCAATTCAGTCCTGACTTAGACAAATAACACACGCCGATGTTTTTGTTTTTATATTTGTTAATGATAAATTCTATTTTTGTTACTACATTTGAGCTTTATTTTTCGGCATCATGGAGTATAATTTTTCGTCCAAAATTAGTTGTACACGTTTTTGTTATAAAGCTAACAAATAATTGCCGATTTAATTTTCCTTCATTCGTCCTAGGGATTTTCTTTTGTTATTTAATTTGTTATTGCTTTTACATAGAGATTATATTGTGGTTTACTTGGTATAATTATTTGAGTAGTGCCTCGGTCTAGAATAAGTCAGCTACTAGTAAGTGCAATTCAATTATTAGGTAGATTAATAATTTAGGACGAAGGGAGCATTAGACCAGTGGCGTGAGTAGGATGAAGAATAGTATTGAGGTGATTGCTGGATTTGTTTTTACTTGCAAGATTTGCCATATTTTACATGATTTGTGAATTTATGATGTATGGTCTTGGGTGATTATGACGGATAGTTCAAAGTGTGTGCAAAAACATCAATTTTTAGCTACTATGCTGGCCTACTAAGACTGACAATGTAGTGTATGGGCATGCGTTGGTCTTCATTTTGCTAAATGTGCAAGTTTCTGTCAATATTAAAAGCTGTAAATTGGTTATGTGGGGTTTGAGATATCAGTGCATAGGTGAAATTCAGATTTCTGGTATGATTTTGTTGATAGGTTGTGATTCTTGTGAAAAACGAAAATGTAGATATTTCACATTTGTGCAAAAAGTTATTGTGTCGGTTGAGGTTTTGATGGACAATCCATTGCCTGTTTAGATCTAGGGGTACATTTTGCAATGCATGTGAGTACTTGATTACGTTTTGCCATGAAAACGTTTGAAAAGTAGATTGACTAAAATGTGGTTGGAGAATTCTATTCTCCTATAATAACCCTTTTTCTCATTGTGATCATCTTTGGATTTGGTAAAGTAAAATTCACTATGTGGTCTTTAATCCTTTATGTCATTCTCCATCATATGGTTTGGAACTTTTGCTTTCTCTTCTTTTTACTTTGATATACTTTTTCTTTTTCATTTGTTGTTAGCATTATGTTTTCTGCACCATCTTCTACTTTAGTGGAGATCTTTGTTCATCAAAGCACTTTAGCTCTCCCTACAAGTCGGTGTAAAACTGCCTAGTAATCAACAGTAGTCTACTTAAATGGATGCAAACTATAGGTTGTTTACTTGGTGTTTTAATGAACTTTGGTTGAAACATTGAAATTTGACAATTGAAATTGAACACAGTAAATACTGGAGCATTTTTACATCAGTTAGTTGTTTCAAAATTTGAAAGTATGGCCAGTGAGGTGTTGCAGTTAATAACATTTCACCTTGTGCATTCATCAACATTTCACCTTGTGCATTGCAAGTTGCAAGGTGTTCAATGCTCTGCTTATGTCGGATTTTGCATTTATGAATACCTGCTTTATTTTGTGAATTTATGCTACTTTTGAACAATCTGAGGTAGTGAGCCAGAAGTAGTAAAGAGAAAGAAAGGTTATTGGTCAATTAATGCTGACCACTGAGGCAAAACTGGATACAGTGAAGCTGTCTATCTTTGAAAAGTATTCTCCTGTAATGACCATGTGATGCTATGTTTCTTACTACAGAGGGCAAGCAGAAAAGGAATTCAAGGTCGAAGTAGAGGCTATAGGGAAAGTCCGGCATAAGAACCTGGTTGGTCTCCTTGGTTATTGCGCAGATGGACCTCAGAGGTGCCCTTTACTTTTTTGAGCAATCTGATTCATAACATTTATTATAATCAGGTCCAAATACTTAATAATGAGCGCAATTGAACACTGTGTTGTTTCTGCAATCCTGCAGGATGCTTGTGTATGAGTATGTTGACAATGGCAATTTAGAACAATGGTTGCATGGAGACATTGGGCCTGTGAGCCCTCTGACATGGGACATCCGTATGAAGATTGCTGTTGGAACTGCTAAAGGGTATGATATTTATTTGAATCTGCCATATCTTTCTGAACTGGTGTCATTCATTCCATGTATGTTTTAGTGTCAGCTAAACGAAGGCATTGGAGCTGGTGTTTTGCTAGAAAGATTTTCGAGACAAATGTTCTTGTGGATCTGAATAGTAATTCCTGACTTAAATTAGGATAACGAATTGGCATGTCAGACGCGGCAGCATTTAAATACATAGTCGGCGTAAACTAGCTTACTGGTCTGTTTTACCAAAGTTGCTACTGCCGGTAGGTGTAAGGCTGTAAGCTAACTCTTGCTTATTGAAGCAAGCTTGCAAGGTGGCTGCCTGCCTGACCTGACTTCGATGATGCAAACATATGTGCAGAAATGACATTATGC
Organism: Pharnaceum exiguum; assembly: GCA_900322385.1. NCBI lineage: Eukaryota > Viridiplantae > Streptophyta > Magnoliopsida > Caryophyllales > Molluginaceae > Pharnaceum > Pharnaceum exiguum. Next base: position 7,214 of record ONZK01005039.1, on the reverse strand, counting down.
TTATAAACTGACTACTGTAGTGGCTCTCATGTGAGGTTGTTTTTATATAGCTTTAGTTTATCAGTTTAATTTGTCATTTGCTCCTGGTGGCTGGTGCAGATTGGCATATTTGCACGAAGGACTAGAACCTAAAGTTGTTCATCGTGATGTCAAGTCCAGCAACATCCTTCTTGACAAAAACTGGAACGCGAAAGTATCCGATTTTGGTCTAGCCAAGCTACTGGGATCAGAGGCAAGCTATGTGACCACCAGAGTAATGGGGACATTCGGGTTTGTTCTATTCCCAGCCCTGCTAATTATGTCATCATGAGCAAAATGAATAGATTTTTAATCCCTTGTCCAAAATTTTCAGGTATGTCTCACCAGAATATGCAAGCACTGGTATGCTAAGTGAGGGTAGTGATGTATACAGTTTTGGTGTTCTCCTCATGGAATTAATCACAGGAAGGTGTCCAGTTGATTACTCTAAACCACCTGGACAGGTAGTTAGACTTACCACCTTCAACATGGCATCAATCATCTCATTGTCTACCTATCTTCATTTTATCATTCAATACTTCTGCTAAATATTAAGGGCAAATTTTGATCAAAAAGGCCCAACCCTTACTAAATATCCTAAATATTCTCTTTTTTTGAGAAACTAAATATTCTCTTATACTAATTGAATTTTCAGATGAACTTGGTTGATTGGTTCAAGGGAATGGTAGCTAGTCGACGTGGAGAAGACATGGTGGACGCTTTGCTAGCTGATACCCCTTCTTCCAGGGCACTGAAGCGAGTGATATTGATCTGCCTTCGGTGCATAGACATGGATGCCAGTAAGCGGCCAAAAATGGGCCAGATTGTGCATATGCTAGAGGCAGATGAGTTTCCCTTCCGTTATGTAAGTCCTCTTCTTTTCTTGCCTTACAATCATGATAGTAGGGTAAGTTAAAACTACAGGTGTAACAACCAACAACTAGCTTGCCCTATAATAACTTGATTATAAATGGAACCATCTGTACGGAAACTTCAATGTTGTTGGTACCATTCTGTGACTCTGTGACCACCAAAGTTGGCAAATACACTGGTACAAGAGTATTGGCCTTGAATGGTTTGGTAATGTATGGTAAAAATGCCAGTAGTTCTGTAGCTTAACGTTAGCTGAATCTTCCCATATGCAGGACCATCGGTCTCCACGTATTGCTGTTCCCCTTCCGTCTGTAACCAACAAAGTTCTGTACCCGATAAAGGACGTTCCAAGTGATGAGCCGCCAAAAACTACATGGAGATGATTAAGCACTACCAGGAGGTTTACATTGACAGAAACTTTACCAAAAAGAGGGAAAATGGATGTATATTTTGCTATTATACACAGTGTCAGAGTCTTCTTGTAGTATAGCAGGCATGCGGTTGTTATAAGTTTATTTGTTTGTTCATTTTACATGTATCTCGTGAAAACATTTGCAGTTAGATGAGCCTGTAAATATATATACTGATTGGTTCACTGTAATAACATATAGTAAGCGATTCTTCTATTGTTATTTGTCAATGCACCCTGGTGGAAAATGAAAATTCTAAAGAAGCCACCATGACATATTCACTCCTGTTAAGCAGTGCACAAAGACTATAAGAGATGGTTATCTATCAAGTGATACACCACCTATGCCAAGAGTGAAGAGCCTATGGAATTTCTTGGACTTTTGAGCTTTTGATATTTGTCAAAACTCCAATAACTTCTACATAGCCTTGGTTAGTTGGTTACTATCCGGTCTTCGAATGGCGTATGACATGAATATAGGCTGATGCTGGAGATGGATTCTACAGTTGATGTTTCTATGCTTCAGAACACTAGTCCTTCAACCAACCCGAACAACTATATTGCTGCTCAATGGCATGCCACCATCTCCTTCAAGCCCCAGGCTGGGAGTTTCGCATACAGCACGACCCTAGAGAAGTTAACTCCGCTGCTGATTGGTTAGCCAAGTCCAGCTGCACCAAGGCTAATCAAACTCAAGTGTACAATGCACCTCAACTCCTCAAGGATGTTATAGGCTTATGAATCCAAGTATGCCTTAACTGTTGCTTTGTTAATTGTTGTTGAATAAATTAGGGACTTGAGCCTTTACTGTTGCTTTCAAAAAAAAAAAAAAAAACTACTCCCAAATTCCCTGTGAAACAAACCACAAAAACGTAAAAGAAATTATCAAAAAAATGCCGTGAGTTGAACCCGGGTTCCTCATCATTTAAGCGGAGTATCTTAGCCAACTACACCACAGCGCAATTGTTGTTTTCGCTTCTTCTGATCTCTTTATATTGTACCTTTTTTTTAACAATTAAAAAACATAAGTCCACAACAAACATAAATAAAATAAAAGAAAATGAAAACAACCCTCAAGCCTCTCACTTTCCTCCACCTGTCACTTACACCCCTCCCATTTTCATTTCCTCTCCCCGCCCAAACAAACAAAACTAAACAAACTCAACAACAACAACAGTTTCAATATGATCTCATCTAATATAAGGTAGTAAGGGAGCCTGATGTATGCAGCCTTACCCCAATTTTGAAAAATATAAATAATCTCAAAACCAATCCACAAACACAAACATTCCTTTCAACAAGTAAAATACATTAATTCTAATGTATATATACATTGACGAAGTTTCAATTTTACATTTTGACACATCTTAAAATATTATTGAAATGTTCCCGGCTAAGAGGGTTGAAGCTGGTTTTACTCTCACTAGTTTTTAAAGTTGAGGTTATTTTAAAACAACCGGCCGAGGTAGAGATTATTGGCATTAATCTTGACATATAAGAAATAAAAGAAAAAGAAAGCAACCCGCGAGCCTCTCACTATCCTCCACCTGTCCCTTACACCCCTCCCATTTTCATTTTCTCCCCGCCCAAACAAACAAAACCATATAAATACAAAAAACTAAATAATCTCAATCCACAAAACATTCTTTTCCCATTTCTATTCGCATTCCACTCTCTCTCCTCACCACAAAACAACAGATCCACACAAACCGACCGCCCTTATGGAGGCCCAGCTGGTGGACCGTCTGGAGAAGGCGGTGTTGAAGCTAGAATCCCTGACGTCATCCTCCTCATTCTCCACGTCACGTGACATTGATTTTTCCGGAGGCGAAAACGACGCCGCATCGGATCCGGCGATCAAGGCGTTAGACGATCTGATAGCCAATGAATTGAATAGAGTCGTTGCTGCTTCTGAGAAGATCGGTGATAAGGTTCTAGAAGCTTCGTCTGTTTTGAAAGAGGCATTTCTCGCTCTAAGACAGCTTCTCGTTCAAGTTAAGGGCACTCAGGTTTGTTTCTCCTCTCTCTCTCCTCCTCCTCCTCGCTGTTATTCATTTGTGTTGAAGATATTTATTATGAGAATGAGTTTTATTTATTTTTTGTTTAAAGTTTTTTTTTTTGGGGCGGTGTTGGTAATTTAGGACAATGTAGTAGGATTGGATTTTGAAGGGGTTGACTTTGACTGGGGATATAATGTTTGGATAAGGCCATAAGGGTAGTTTGGTACATTAGGTTTCGTAAATGGTTTGTGGAAATTACTAGATGAGGACGACGAGCATTGGCATTGGCATTGGCATTTGCAATTGATTTAGATTAGATTTGAATTTGATGAAAGGTTGACTATTGAAGGTGTAGGATGCAATTGTGTGAACCCGTTTCATATGTGAGACGGGTAATGACCGCTCGGTTGCCATTCATGACCCCTCTCACCCATTCTCATATATGAAACGGGTTCACACAAATGTTTCTCATATATCAATGCAGCGATGTAGCTAGGGTGACTCTAGGAAACATCTCAGGAATTTGGGTTACATTGGGGTAATGACCCCATTGGGGTGTGACAGTCAGAGGGAATTTGGATTACATTGGGTTGTGTTGTTGGAGATAGGAGAATACAGAGGAGAGACAGTGTAATGGGACTGAAAAAAATATGGAAAAGGGTTGGGAGTTGAGTGTTTGTGGGAAGTGTTGTTTGAGCTCATACCCAAGGTCTTTGA
>ONZK01005037.1:7857-23990 GCA_900322385.1 Pharnaceum exiguum | reverse complement strand
GTTCTTGGACCGATTTATGACCGACTCGAGTCAAACCGAATCGTCGATTTGAAAAAATTTCAAATCGTTGGCGCATCGGTCCTTTTCGATTTGGTTCGACTCCGATGCCATTTTCCAACGACTCGATTCGATCCGGTTTCCAACGACTCGATTTCGACTCGATTTTCGATTGCAAACCAATCGTTGGCCAGCTCTACTTACAAGGATCAGGAAAGGTAGTTGAAACAGACTCATCCAAACCCACAAACAAGAGAGGATGACATAAAAGCACCACTATGTAAAGAACCCTCATCAGTACCAAGTAATTATCCACGGCAAAAGACCCTAATGTCTAGAAGACAAGAAACCGTGTCTTGGGTAACATGGTATATCCTATGCATTATCTATGTGTACTAACTTCTATATACATACACAGGCGACCCTAGCGCAAAATGACATAAGCATGTCGGTCAATATTTACAAGATAGGGTGAGTGGGTGACCTATGTTTTTTTTGTAATATAAATAAAAGGTCAGAATGTCCAATTACTCCAAGTCCAATTACTCCAGCAAGATAAGGAGGCTCCTAATAAGATTTTGAGTTTGGGGAATATCTAACAAAGGTATGCAACTAAACAACCTCCAATGACAAGTTCCACTATACTGAAGTCTTCTCCTTATCCCTCCCAAAACCCATGACTCTAATGCCTATAAGTAAGGTCCATGTAGTAGTGGACCTAAACTAACAAGGGGTGAAACAAATAGGCACGTGGTTGGGCTTGGACTCTATTTTTGTAGCATAACGTATGACATGAATGGGATTTACAGAAGAAATTTTAAGAAATGGATGTTGTAAGGAGACGCGCGAATGGATGGGTAATGCGAACAATTATTGTACTCAAGCTGCAATATGATAGTTGTCTTAGTCAAATGTGACCATGGTTGTTGAAAATTCAAAAGAAGCATAGTGATGGAGTACTAACTGCTCAAAATTTCAAGATAAAACAACGCTATGGAAGACAATTATCAAGAAAGGTGATTATAACCTATTGAATCATGCAATTAGGCTTGGAGGTTGAGTGAGAGTAGGAACACACCTCAGAATACCACAAAACATTCACAACCTTCATAAATATGAGAATTGGTTTAATCCAATAGTTTAAATTGACCGACATGGAAGAGCATGAAGGACAGACAAGATAAACTGCAGAATTATTCGTGAGCACAACGAAAAAACAGATGAAAAAGCTGAGTAGCAGAAGGAATTGAAGGAACTAAAAGGTACGCCACAAAAACAACATAGATAAGTATGGTCAGCAAGGAACACTGCCATGGAGACATTATGGAAGGAAAGAAACCTAGTCACAATCTAAGGCGGTCACAGAAGAGGAGATGAAGGAACACGAAGTTTAAGCTCCACTTGAATAGATAATGTACAACTCTCCTCGTAAGGTCTCAAAAAACACTTGATGAAAGGCTTATGATTTGATAGAGAGACACGCCCTAAAGTAAAGCTAGTCAAGAGAAGCCTAAAGAAAAAGATAAATAACAAGATTAGAACCCTGAGAATCTGGTTCACCTTTCCCACCCAGATAGGGGTTAAGATGCCATGATAAAAGCTTGGATCAAGTTTTCAGCGGAACGTTTTTGCTCAGGTGTACCAGATATGTATGCAAGACGATCTCCACGAGAGGACTTTGACTCAGAAATCTCAATAAGGGCTCCAGATATCTGGCAAAGAAAAGAGCAAAGTCCCAGAGAATGTGCTATGGTCAGACTTCAAACGTTTTAAATCAGTACAAGGCCACAAACAAATCTCACAAAAAAAAAAGACTTGTGAAGAAGACAAAAAAAAAAGATTCCTTTAACACATTAGTTTAGCATATGCTATGGCATCTTCTAAAAATAAAAATAAAATAAATAATAACGTTACAAACAGATTTGGCGAATTATGCACCTTGTCTCCTCATTAATAACTCAAAGTCAAATGAAACACAGGTAGAGTTGGCACATATGTACTTAAGAGTGCTATACTAATAGCAAAATGCCAAATTGGAAGAGCAGAGTAACTAAATTAGCAAAATGAATTAAATAAGAGGCCACTTCAAAGACTGAGCTCTGTTTTTTTTTTTTCAGATAAGAAACTGAGCTCTGTAAAAGCTCAGGAATCAATCATATTTTATGCCTTCATTAAGCTAGTCATCATGTCCACAACTGCTCCAAGACCAACTTTAACCTTCGATTGCAGGATTACTCCAATCCTTTGACACCTTTAACCTAACCTTCTGATGTTTTATCTCTCGATAGTCACAGGCTTAGAGGAAAATCGAAGCCCAGCCAGCAAATTATTTAAAGATTAAAAAATTAATAAGACAGACTCAACAATGTATACAACATACCTGGCGAAGATTGGAAATATTAGCCCCATTTTTACCGAGGACTTTACCTACTGCATTCCCAGGTATAAACACCTCCAGAGTAGGTGATGCTGCTGGCAGTCTGCTCAACACCATAACACACAATTTAACCACAATGCCAAAACTAACGCAGGAGAGCGGGAAAAATATAGATAAAAGGATAAAACCATTGCTCAAGATTTTGATGATGGAATTTATACCCTCCATAAAGTTTTGATGAATACGAGGATACATGGCCATCATCCCCCATCTGAAAGCAGGACACATAAACTTATAATCAAAAATTTTAGTACATGACAACAACAACTACTGAATCGTTAAATAACTGGAGCCAATGATAATAAGTATAACACCACAGTATCCACAGCATATGTTCAAGCCAAGAGTAAGATTCTTAGATTCAAGGAAAGTGTTCACTAAACACGTATAGTACTGTAGCATCTAGTTTCCAATATTTTAGGGGTAGCCTAGATGAACATATGAGCAGCCATGGGAATCTTTCCTACGAAATAAAAAAAGAAGATATCATTACAACAGTAATGATAAAGTAGACATACCGGTACAGATCCGTATTTGTAAGAACCTCCAGATGAGAGCATACTAAGCCCAGTTCCAGCATCCCCTCTCGGTTCATACCCCAAAGGTAAAGGTGTGACCGGAGGAACCGAAAGACCAGAACCAGTATAGAAAGGATCAGTGCCAGCAGAAGGATTACTAGAGATGTCTTTATCTTTCAACACGTCATCACGAAGTCTCAAAACCATCTGTACAAGTGCATCTCTGACATGTTTAACCTCTCCAGACACCTAAGAACATAAGCAATCAATTAAGCGATGCCGTGATAACACTGCTTTAAAGATAAAAAGAGAAAAGAACAACTTAGAACCTCTATATATTCATCGCCAGCTTCAGCAGACTTTGGCTTCTCTCCTTTTGAAATGAGAATATTAGCCATAGATGTCTTCCTTATCTCATTGATAATGGAGCCACATTTTCCTATGATGCAACCGATATTCCTTGATGAAATGAGAAAGCGGAAGGTAACTTTTTCAGCATCTTCATTGATCTTTTCTTGAAGCAACAAAACAGCTTCAAGTGCCCTGGACCGCCTATCATCAACTGACTGCAAAGAATCGAATGCAAAGCTTTTTAGATGACTAAGCAGCAGTTTCATGAAGAAATGTCAGAAAATTCTCGAATGCCTCGAGCACTGAGAACCACTTCTATACAAAGACTATCCAATATATATACAAATAAAAGTAAGAGAGTGGTTGATAATACAAAATGGCAACCCAAGTTATAATGAAGGCCATAAGTATCAATTCACACCACTCCTCTTTATTTTAGTGATGGTATTACAGATAAAATCAAAAAAAGAAACGAAGGTAGGAATTAGAAAAAGCTAAACCACCAAGTACATTTCACCTAAGAGAGATGGAACCTAGTAAACTGTAAAGAAAAACAGAAAAGCTAGTCTTTTCCTTTTTTGAGTATGTAGACAAATTAAGGAAAACAGAAGATAAAGATGGAATAGAATCACAAGACTCTGACAAATATACTTCTGTTAAGTGACTTCAGCTGAAAGCTACAAAAAAGCGGTGATGCAAATTTACCTCAGTTGAAGTTACAGAGATCAAACATTCTTTGCACTTCTCTTTGGTGACCTTGGAATCATCAACCTCAATATGAGCACCACTATCCTGCCTGACACTTTTGATAGTACTCCCTCCCCTCCCAATAACTCGCCCTATTTTGTCGCTAGGACATAACACTCTAATAGTCAACTCTTCAGACCGAGAAGCCCCCCCATAACTTGGAACAACAACTGGCCACATGTTCCCTGCATCAGCATAACCAGGAACAGGGATATCCAGGGCACGAGAGTCAATAAGAGATGGCGCAGACCTTGGAGGAAAGATTGGATCAGCGCCAGCATAAAATCCACTGGTAGGATAGATAGGCAAATCGGCTGGAATGATGATGCTTGGCGGACCTTCCGGCACAGTAGTGTCCAGAGAAATTTCCTCTCTGGCGGTAAATTTATATATAATCGCAGAAACAGCAAACAACGCTTTCTTGACAGACTCAGAGTCACCGGTAATCTGAATAAAGAACAAAATGGAGATGATTAACATCTGAGTGAGAAGAATGTACAAAAGTTTTCCCACTGCAGTTTCTTTATTGATATTGAAGCCAGATGACAGTAACATCTAAAAAACATTTGGCCTCAAAAACACGAAATTCAAAAGTCTAGCATGCACCTTGGAGATCATCTACAGACTCCAAATCACAGAGAAAAACTCGCACCAAAAGAAAAAGAAAGTGCACGCACGAAACCACGCACACACGCACACCACAAACTTGTGTTTCAATCATGAAGATTACAATCAAATATGATAACTACAAGTGCATCAAGTCATTGTTCAAAGGAATGACAGACCTGGACAAAGTTGTCAAAGCCCATGGCACATGAATGATTTGGGTCCGTAACATCCTTCGGAATGACCTGAACATTAGCCCTCGTCCTACTCCTCAATCTCTTAATAGTGGCCCCAGACTTGCCAATAACATTAGCAGACTGACTAGACGGCACAAGAATGGTACATTCCTCTTTATTGCCATGCTTCCTCTCCTGTTCTCCTAATGTTGCAACTGAATTTGCAATGGTGGCATGCATCTTCATGAGAGCATCTTGAGCAGGGCAAAGAGGCTCCTTGTCATTAAACTCATCATCAATATCGATTGTTTCCTTCTCCTTTACATAACAATAGATAGTAATAACCCTATCCCTAGCCCCTGGAAAGGGGTCCACCACCTTGACCTTGGCTCTAGTGTCCTGCCTAATGGAGTTTATGATCTTGCCACCTTTGCCAATCACACTACCAATAACCGTGTCAGGACACAATATCCTGTACACAACTAACTCATCACCATCCTTTTCATCCATATTATCATACCGTCTTCTCTGGTTCTTGTTGTCCCCATTGTAATCTTTCTGAGGCCGGGCTCGCTTGCCTTTCTCACCCATTGGAACTTAGTTACTACAGGCAGGAAAATTGAAAAACAACACTAAGACATAAAATTTCAAGTAAAATGCAATATACCAAACAATTGCCAACTCATAACTTAGTGTCAAATAACAAAACAAATAAATAAAGAATATAATCACTTAAGCATTTAAGCTTGACAAAAGACAAATTGCATGCTCACTGTCAATTATCAAATTTAACTTTAGAGCCAATCACAAGAACAAAGCTTTTTTCTATGCAGAGATCAGAAACACTTTGCTGTTCCAATCAATTATGTTACTTCGTATTTCTACCACAAAGTATTAATAATTCATCAAAAGACATATCAGGGAAGGAATGATAGCACGATCGCCCCAACATATTGAAGTACAATTTATTGTGTCATCCTACCATTGGCTGTAATCCAAAGTTGCCATAGTTTTCTTTTATGTCAAATATTCTAAGGCGTGAAATTTTCCTTTTTTGCAAATATAACCTATCATATGCATGAATCATAATCTGAGGTAATTGCGTATAGTGTAATCTCTAATATGGAAATACAGATTGCCAAAAGTATAACTTCAATATGGCTTACCGACAATGACGCTACGTTCCCGAAGCAATATTGATGCCGTAGTTCAATATTGCCTTAATGAGGTGATCAATATAGTGAAACTATCATTATTGGCCAATTACTTATATGGACAAATGTTCAATTGCGTTTACATTTTCCATTTTACTGTGGATATTTTCCTTGCTAATCAGTCGAATTAAAAATCTTGACTGCTCAAGCTCCTATTCAAGTTTAAGTTCATTAATCCTATTCAATATATTTCGTATTACTTATACTTATTAGTGTATTTAATTCCATTCATCAGCATAAGAAGTTAGTCATGCCTAATTATTTTTAATTAATAGTTTTTTCTTGTTCCAGGGTTGGGTTGGACATTATGTACGGAGAAAAAGCTGGTCATGAATAGAAAGATAATACGTTCGAACAATCGATAATCAAGTATGTACAATTCTTCTTCATAGGCTTAATTTCTCCATCACTGTTTTATTTATTTTTTCTATTTGGTTTTCATTATTGCTTCATTTTCCTATCAATTGCCACCTCTAAAATCTATGAATGTGGAGCTTTAGCTTAGATTACTATGAGTCAGACAATGCTTTAGTGTTTTACATTTCCTTTCAAAAGCATTTACTCTCTCTTTTTTTTCTAAGTAGCAGCAGCATTCTAAAACCATGATCAAGTTTTACCATATGACTGACTAATATATCATTGCTCACATAAAAATTCTTTCTTTTCTTTTCTTTTCTTTTTTAATTTCAAAGTTACAAGAGCACATATATTATAAGTGCTTTATACAAAAACTATATTAAAAGCTACAAAAAGATTTCAATAACAACCACAGTTGAGTTATCCAATCAACATAAAACAATCATCAAACAAAACCCAGATGGGAATTACAATAATTTCAATCAAAGTCTAAAGCTTTATTGAATTTGACATTCTAGACCATCCAAATTTTATTGGGTCTCAGCAAAAACTGTAAGAAAATGATATTATTAGCAAAAACCCATCAAATAAAACGAAAAAAGAAAGGAACTTGAAGAACAATTCGCAAATTCAATGAAGACCCATATCAGAAATTCAATACAATAGCTCTATGCCTCTTGCTAACCGATACCCACCAACCATCATCCACAATTTTATTTAAAAGAAAAGGAAAATTGGAAGAAAAAAAAGGGAAGAGAGAGAAAGAGATACTGACCAGACCAGACCAGACCAGGAAACAGAAGTTGGAGACAAAGAGACAACAAGAAGGGCTTCTTTTCAAGTGTCAACGATGATTTTCTTGTACTGTACTGCTTTCTGTCGAAGAGATTATTAACAAGGATGCTGATTTAATAAAAACATAAATTAGTTTTATTTGTTCTTTTTGACACATTATTATAGTGGACTGGGTTTGGGTACTTTACTTCCAAGTTATTATGCTAATTGCTAATAGGTGCTCTTAACCTTCGAAAGGCCCAAAGTTATGTCACTCAACACTCAATTGGGCTGTATTCACTTGGCCTTTTTTATTTTTATTTTTATTCTTTCTTTTTTTTTGATGTAATATCTTTAATTCTTGGTAGATGTAATTTTGGTACAATTTTTGTTACATTTGATAATAAAAAATTTGGTTTTCTATGAGGTTTTTTTTTACTCAAAGTTAATCCTCGTTCGTGATTCGTGGCTATCACTGGTAATGAAAATCAAACATTTGATCTACTGTTAATTAGATCGTTCTCACATGTCTAAACTCAATAGGCCGTGTCTAGCTTACACCGTTGAGCCAACTCATTCTTACTTTCCCTCTTTGTTCACTTAATTGAATGGTGAAGACCCGAATGTATGATACATTGATCACACATCCACGTACACTACAAACTACAAAACGTATGAATTCTTTCTAAATAGTACTTGATTGGATTGAATTCGATCGATTTAGATCAATTCACAATATATATGTACGTTCCACCAATTATTTGTCTGAGTTAGATTGACTTTAGTTGCTTGGGCTAACTTTAACGATTAGCTTAAAATCGGTTTGTAGCCAGCAGGATTAGTGGAATCAATAACGTGCAAACTGATTTGTTTGTTGTGAGACAGAGGAGCGAAATCGCTCGTACTACACCATAAACAGTTAAACACATTATGTGTTCGTTGTAGTGTGAGTACTTGCATGGGTTATAAGATCCCTTGTACTGTGTAGTAGTAGTGTACTTGCATGGTTTGATCCCTTGTACTAGCAACACTGACAATAAAATATAGCGACCGGCTAGCTCTGAAGAAATAGTATTCCATTCACAGTTAACTATTACCAATCATGGATTCATGTCTAAATCTCCTTTATTTATTAGAACCTTACATCAACAACAACAACAATCGAGTATATCCTCATTAGATGGGGTGCTCGGGGTCGGAATGTACGCAACCATACCCCTGTTTAAGAAAACAGAGAGGTTGTTTCCGAGATTGACCCATTGCTGCATTGAAATACTCACTTCCAACAAATTCACCAAAATAAGAAGTGCTGAAGGTTCTCATAGCCATTTTGCTATAGTCCATAATCACCCAAAGTTGAAAGATATAAGATAAATCTTTCAACTTAATAAGCCCTGTACCTTACATCAAAGGCCACAAAAACCCAAAGGGCAGTTTCACTGATTAATGTCCAGCTAGATCTTATCTTATTCGAATGTTTATTAGTATTGATTTTCTTCTTTAATATTTTTAATGTGTTTGCAACACTTGTACTGCACCTAAGGTTGCTTGTGTCGTCCAGTACATGTCCTTCCTCCCAAATGTACAGCAATGTTTCGTCCTGCCTCTCTCTTGCACTAGCTCGACTGGCAAGGATGTTTGTTGACGAGTGAGGCAGACAGAGGAGTTTAATACGCTCGGTAAGTGCTCTTGTTTTACGCATATCTTTCACTGAAGTTACGTACTCACACACTAAATCCATTTGACTCATATCGATTGGTTTTAAATGTTTTAATTTAGTTGCAACTTCCACTACTGCCATTCACTTTTCTTCTTAGGTGCTTGTATGATTTTCTGCTGACCATACTAATCAGCAAGGGGGGAAAATATGGTCTTTTGGTATTATGATGAACACTTCTAAATGTTATTTCATCCAGTATTTTTATATGTACATACACTGACTTTATTGTATAGTAAACTTCTATTTAGTTGAGATTTGAGAGGTCGTATTTCATATGAAAGAGTCAATTCACATATAACCTAAACTCTTTTTTTGGTTATGAGCAAGCACTTTGAATAGCTAGCAATTTTTTTTTTGATGGATGAATAGCTAGAAACCCTAATCCTAATCAATAAGCTAATTAAGATCCACTCATTAGAAGTAAATTTTGTTAGTTTAACAAGTTGACTATTGTAATTTCAAGGCCTACATAAATATATATTAAAAAAAGACATCTGAATTAAGATTTCCTTCTACCCCATCTACTGGATTGTCTACCTTCAATTCATTTTCAACTCTATTTGACCTCAACCAAAAACCTATTTTTAAAATCTTGATCATGTGTGACCTTTGTTTTTATGTCTGACCCTCCATTTGAAAGTCCCTTCTACGCCGAGGAGGATGACTTCTCCTTCCCTACACAATTTCCAGATGATAATCCCAACACCAATCCACCACCGATCAGTCAAGATACTTGCCTGGATGATCAACCTATTATCTCTTCACTCGTGCCAGATTATGAAGATTTAAGCATGTTTCTTGACCCAGAGCAGAATTTTGCATTCTTAGGGCAATTCCCTACTGGCCAAGACACCAAAACTATCGAATGGGCAAGCCAGCTTATTACTGATGACCAACTTGGGCTCGATGGTCAGGTGCAACAACTAACTCACGGCCCTTCAGCAACAGCGTGGCTTGGAACTGATCAAGGTGATTTGGTTGTTCATGGGCCAGCTGGTTCAGCTACTGCTGTGGTTGGTGCAGGAGAAGGGCCGTCTAATGTCAAGAAACTTGACCACAATGCTAAGGAAAGGGTGAGGAGGCTCAAGCTCAATGCATCATACTTGGCACTTCGTTCCTTGCTTCCCGATTCTAAACGGCCAAAGGTATACATATCTTTCTCCCACAGCAGCATTATTAGTCTGTAAGTAGAGGCTAGAAAAAATTGTTAGTTATTTGTGCTGTTTGTGTTTCTCAATGACAATCAATTAAGTCCCTCGACAAGATTGCTAAGCTAATTATACATATCCAGCAATCAGCTACGTACACTCTGAGCTGATGAACAATTTTTTTAGTTCAGCTGATTGGAATAAATTTTTGAGTATGTGCTTGGACTTGACTACTTGAGTACATAAGCAGACTTTATTTTGTTCTTCTATACCAAATGAGATAAAAACATTGGACATTAGTAGGCAGTAGGTTCGTATAGGCCGGCTTGCACTAGCAAATTAGTACTGGTAACTACAAACTCAATACTAGCTAATCTCCCTATCCCGACCCTCTTACTTCAGAAATTAGGTTTCATTTAAAGTTGAGAGAAAATAAAGGATCGGCAGCCTTTTTCCCTTTTTGAGTATAGAGGATGATGACCAACGAATGTAGAGATCATAACACTTAATTTGTATGTGCGCGCTTAAAATTGTGTGGTTTAATTTGCTGGACAAATGATCAATTGATAATGAACTTTGCAGGAGAAATGGAGTGCACCATATATTATTGATAGAACCCTTGAGTATGCCCCCCAGCTTCAAGCCGAGATAGAAAAGTTAACATTGGAGAAGAGCCAAGTGTTATCTGCAGTAGCACAGAAACAAGTCCTAGATAGCCGAGGTCATGAAGATCCAGAAACGAATAATAATAACGCTGTGACAATATCGATAAATGAGGTCAAAAGAGGTGAAGTGATCATCCAAATATGCTTACGGGCGGACAAGCTTGATAGCTTCTCTGGCCTTATTGACAAATTAGAGGGTGAAGGCATGAAAATTGTTGGTGCATCGTCTCTTCGTGCAAGTGAAGATAGATCTTGCTTCCATCTTCATATTCAGGTATTATTTTATATTATTTTATCTTTACTAAAACAAATTAAAGAAGCATGGCACTATGGCACTACACTTAGGGTGTGTTTTGGTCGGCTGGAATTATATGAACTGAAACTGATCTGAACTGAAAAAAACTGAAAAAACTGAACTGAACTGAAAAAAACTGAAAGATGCTGAACTGAACTGGAAAAAACTGAAGACTGTTATAATTATAACTAAAACTAAACTGAACTGAATTGAAAAAAACTGAAAGATGCTGAACTGAACTGAAAAAAACTGAAGACTGTTATAATTATAACTAAAACTGAACTGAACTGAACTGAAAAAAACTGAAGACTGTTATAATTATAACTAAAACTGAACTGAACTGAAAAAAACTGAAAGATGCTGAACTGAACTGAAAAAAACTGAAGATTGTTATAATTATAACTAAAACAGAATTGAACTGAACTGAAAAAAATTGAAGACTGTTATAATTATAACTAAAACTGAACTGAACTGAACTGAAAAAAACTTAAAGATGCTGAACTGAACTGAAAAAACTGAAGATTGTTATAATTATAACTAAAACTGAACTGAACTGAATTGAAAAAAACTGAAAGATGCTGAATTGAACTGAACTGAACTGAAAAAAACTGAACTGTAATACTACCGATGAACAAAACACAGCCTTAGTCTTGATTGTATCTGATAGATAATTAAGTCTATGTGGAATTATTGTTGTGCAGATTGAAGAAAATCAGCTTGAGGATGATTATGTTGCAGACTTACACAAGAAACTAATTTCTTGGCTCTCTTGATATATATGAAGTACGACATGCCGTCTCTGTTTGTTTCTTCTTGACAAAGGGCTATCATTCTTACTAAGTTACGAGTAGCTTTATAACGAGAGAGCAAGTACAATAGCAGGCACATTACAGCTTACAGAAAACAAATCGAAAGGGCGATCGAGAAACAAGATTATTATCATTTTTTTTCATAATCCTGGAGCCTTTTGAGTTTTGAGTCACGTAGTGGTGGCAGCCTGGCAGGTGGTATATATGGTGTTTTGTAGTTTAGTTTAGTTGAATTGGTCAGCTGGATTAATTAAGCTTGCCACAGCATGCACTTGAGCTTGTAGTTGTTCCTCAATCTTTGTGTCTAAACTTTACTTGACTACTCCATTTGTAGCTTGTGATTGTTCCTCAACCAATAACTCATCTTTAATTAACAATATTTTTCCCATGGCGTCCTCAAATGTGTGACACAATGTGCAATTGTGCATTCAACTCTAGCTTGGCGCTATTACACTACTGTTAGCTTCACTTTTATTAATTGAAACAAGGCAAATCTATGACAACTACAAATATAATAATGTTTTTATTACGAGAGCTTCCTAGGAGCTCTTTGTTTGCCTAGAAGAAGAGACTTATTCATGTAATTTCAAACTCCTAGTCAAGGTGTTATGGTACACTTTTTAGGTGGGCACCTCCTATTAAAACAGAAAAGAAAAAAAAACGAAAAAAAAAAGAACATTGTAAACCCCCAAACAAAAGCACTCTCTTTTAAAACTCGCGAAAACAAAACTCATTTATCGGAGACACACACAGATAGAGAGACACAAAACATACATTATTAAATGGATACACCTCCGCACCCTTTTGACCCGTGGGACCCACCGCCGCCACCTCCACCACCCCATTTTGACCCATGGGACCCACCTCCGCCACCACCCCCACCCTTTGACGGGCCATGGCTAGGCCCACCCTTCCACCATCCTCACATGCACAGAAACAATCATCGTCGCCGCAAATTCAACCATCACCATAACCATAACGATGACCATGACCCACCTGGGTTCAGCCCACCTCAGTTCCCTCGCCCAACCTTCAGCCCACCTCCACCTCCACTCGACTCTCTCTCCTCTAAACCCCCCTTCCCTCCTCCTCCCAAGCTCCGCAAGTTCGGTACTTTCTCTCTTCCCCCTTCTCCCTGTCTTTCAATACCCTTTTCATTCCCTTTTCTTTTTTAACTTTTTTTGTCATTCTTATTGTGTAAATAGATCACCAGGGAGCTCCTCAGGGTGATGGTACTGGAACCTATGCTAAGCTTTATGTTTCTGGGATTACTAGAACTACCCCTCAACAAGAGGTACATTCATTTTACTTTGCATTTGGGTTTTATGTTAATTTTCTCTTCTTTTATTTAATTTCTTTTTGTGGGTATTGTAGTTTGTGGTAATTGACACTCTTTAGTATGTGGGTTATTACTTATTAGC
The DNA here is from genome assembly GCA_900322385.1 of Pharnaceum exiguum. Classification (NCBI taxonomy): domain Eukaryota; kingdom Viridiplantae; phylum Streptophyta; class Magnoliopsida; order Caryophyllales; family Molluginaceae; genus Pharnaceum; species Pharnaceum exiguum. Next base: position 10,755 of record ONZK01005037.1, on the reverse strand, counting down.
ATGCAATGGGTTACAAAATAGGATTGAATTGTTAAATTATGAACTGGAAGTTGAAAAAGATTGGATCTTTTATTCTATTTGTTAAGTATATACATGGGTTATTGCTTATACTCTATTTGAATTGATTCTGTTGGATGATTTATGATTAGGGACATTTCCTTGTGCTTAAAGTTTTGAACTTTTTATATATTTTGCTATCAGGACTAGAGAACCTTAGCATTTGCACTGTTTTGTCTCACATAAATCAACAACAACAACAAAATGATTGGAGCCGGCCTTTGTAGCACGGACACTTTTCACGGGTTAGAAACACCAAAATTAGTGTAAATGTACAATTCTATTCTCATTTCCCGTGTCGGACACGCCATCTAGGAGAAGTGTCTGTGCATCATAGGGGTCAGCTTACACAGACCAAAACCGAAGACATTGGTGTGATGGCCTGATGGGTCTTGATGTTGTTATACAATTTTAAAGATAGCACTTGCCAGAATTGTTGTATAATTGGTTTTGTATAGTTGACCCGTGGAGCTGTATGTGGTTAAAATTTGTATGGTTTATCCTTTGTCAGTCTACCCTTTAGTGTCCATTGTCATCCGGAATGGGATTACAACCTCGTTCTGCTGCACTGCACTTATCTCAGATCATCATGTTGGTTTATTCAAGTTGGAATTTTTATGTAAGATTCAGGATTCATTTTTGATATTGTAGATTCGGGACTTGTTTCAAGAATTTGGAGATGTTCTCGAAGTTGTTCTTCCCTTTGATAAATGGTCTGGCCTACATCAAGGTAACTTTGCGATGTTGGCTTCTACTTCTTTATATTAATAAAGGGTGAATATTGGAAGAAATCTACACATTGACCTCATAGTTCAAAGAATGTAAAAAATATGTCCCCCCCCCCCCCTTTCTGCGCATGTATGTGCGGATTCTTGAGTTGGCAGTTCTGTTGTACTTGCAGCAAAAGTAAGAAGGATCTGGGCCAATCTTCATGTCCTTGCATACTTCGAATGCTTCCTTGTTTCTCAGAGTTATCATGACTCTCTGCTGTATTAGTTAATGTCCCCAATCTAAACGATATTTCTCACATTTGACAGAATATTGCTTCGTGAAGTATTCATCGGTAGAGGAAGCCGAGAGTGCAATAGAAGCTTTAAACAATCAATTTACTTTTGCTGGAGTATGTTGCTAACCCTGGGATGAAAAATTGTATTTTGGCCTTATATTACTTAGTGGAAATATTTGTATCTAAACTGGTTGTTATATACAGGCTACTATTCCCATAAGAGTGAGGTATGCTGATAAAGAGAAGGAGCGTCTAGGTATTTTCCTACCTTTTATGTTGGTATTATAGTGGGCTCTTAGCCTCTAACCATGTACTAATCTTTCTTTTCCATCAAAAAAAATTATTTTTGGGAAGCATCAAAGAGAATCTTCATGCTTTGATCTTTCATGCGTTGTCGTAATATTTTAGGTTTTAATGCAATACTTGGCTAGAGATTGGGTGAAAAGGAAAATTCATTCGGAAGCCAAATATATTGTATAGAACTTTAAATACTCTTTGAATCCATACTTTGAAAGGCAAGGCGTACTATTACATTTATTAACTAAAGAGATAATGCTACTGCCTTATGAGTTTATGCAAAATCAGTCAGCCATTCTGTTTCTCTCCAACAAGTCTTTGGTACACTGGTGTAACTCTACACTCACTTTAAAGTAACCATGTCCACCCCTTAATTTGGACAGTAGAAAAAAGAAATTTTATTGCATGTGAAAGGAATTTTCGTAGTTATTCTGTTTTGGCAGTGAACCTGCAATGGAACGGGTTTATGTAAGTGTTGATGGTTTCTCTCTCTTACCTAGGAGAAGTAGGAGTTATTTACTGCCTCAGACAGTCATATCCTTTTCTTTTTCCAAAATTGGTGTATCATGTATGTATAGTTGTATACTTCTGTTTCCCTGTTACTCGTGGATAGTGCAATCGGCTCTTTGGCTTATTTTCTTGGATTAGTTTTGAAGTAGACATAGAGTTTTGAGCTACACCAGTGTGTCATGACTGATTCTTCTTTTTCTCTTATGTCGTTGTTTTGGGCTTATCTCTAGGATTGTTGCACCGTAAGCCAACCATACCTGGACCAGGTACCTTCTATTCGATTAGTTTTGGCATATTTTCTTGGATTAGTTTTGAAGTAGACATAGTTTTTTTATCTTCGCCAGTGTGTCATGACTGATTCTTCTATTTCTCTTCCGTCGTTCTTTTGGGCTTGTCTCTAGGATTGTTGCACCGTCAGCCAACCATACCTGGACCAGGTACCTTCTATTCGATAGTGTAAGACTGTAGGACTTATACAGTTATCCCTACTTCACATGTTATTGGATACTCAGTGTATAATGTGGTTTGATTATTCATTGCTTAATAGTTGTTAGCTCTCATTTAAAGTTAAAGGTCCTTCCAGATAAGTTTATACTCTCCGGATAATCCTAGTCCAAATTTTAGCTGCAGGATTGATACCCAAAGTGTACGTACATGGCCTGAACAGAGAAGCTTCACAGGAGGAAATTGTGGATGTAATCTTCTTATCCTATTACTAGATGATTCACCTTTTTTAACTCAAACTATCCAAAATGTTTGCATATGATTATCTGGTGATGTACCTAGTTGATATGTTGTAATCCTCACTCAAATATTTGATAGCATATAACTCGATCTGGAACTTATTCACTGTATATAAGACATGAATGGTTTTACTATGGACGACTTACTTGTTCATATAAATGTAATTATTTGATCTATTTTTCGTTGTCAGATATTTTCTTCATATGGTGTCATTACCGATGTATACATAATGCGTGAACAAGGGAGTCACAGAAACCGCGGTTAGTTCTACATTGTCTTTTGTA
>ONZK01005035.1:3007-13657 GCA_900322385.1 Pharnaceum exiguum | reverse complement strand
CCCCCCCCCCCCCCCCCCCCCCCCCCCCCTCCCGTGCAGCGTGTTTGTTTGGGACTGAATGTGTACGTCACTCATCAACCACTGTCTTCTGTATTTGTCTGTGGTTCTTAACTGCTGCTCCTTGAGTAGTTGAGACATTATTGAGCTGAGTGTTGGTGTGAGTTCAGGTTTGGCTTGATTGAGCTATGGTTTTGCCACAAAAGATTGGCGGATGGCTGCTGTTTGTGTTATAGACTTACAGACCCATTGAGGACACCTCATGCTTTTTATCAGGGCCCTTTGCCTTTTGCTTCTCTGTTCATTTCTGGCAACAGATTGAATTCAGTATAGTAAGCTGCAAATGCGTGTCTGAGAGCTTGGCAGACATTAAGCTTTCACATATTTGTTATGTTACGGGACTATTTTCTTCCCCCCTGTTTCTTTGACTGATTCTGTGTCAACACTGTATGCTTTGTCTGTGATTCTTATCTGCTTCTCCTCATGATGCTGCATGAAAACGAGTGGCACATTGTTGTGATTGGCAGTTTTGCTTTGCTGCTGTGTCCTGAAGGACATGTCTCAGTGACTGCCGTTGTTGATATTGATTCGAACTGGATCTCAGTACAGCCCTATGATCTGATATTATGCTTGGGTTCAATTATTATTTTTGAAGGGTAAAAGAGATGTATTGCTGGAGAATGTTAACCTTTTGTGCTGACAGAATGTAGACCAACCTAGTACTTGTATTATGTACGTTGGCTCTGTCTTGCCTACCTTTGTTCGGGCACCCTTTATCTCTTACTTCAGTTATTGATTATGACGTACTGTGCTGGATCCAATCCTTCATTCATGTGTTTAATATCTGTTTATATTTTATTTGTCTGTCTGAGTGAATATATATTATTTGGTTGGAATTATATAATTATGTTGTTGCCTGGTTAAGAGTAATTACATTACAGTATGTTCCAATGAAATGCTAGCAGTTATTTTAACATCTAGCTTGGTCGTCAATTGAACATTTGGACCATTATTAAGCTAGCTTGGCATCATAATGCTAGATTGGTGACGTTATTTGAGATTAGAGAATGGCTTGATTAAGCTAATTGGTTTACCACAAAGGATTGGCAGATTGTTTGTAGTTATGCATGTATTTGTATCCTTACCTTAAATTTTCTTTGTCACATTTTGCAACAAGTTGATAGTAAACTGGAAATGCTGTTGCGATTGCAGAATGGACCTACTTAGCATTCCTGTTTTTGTTCCTGCAAGAGATTAATTTCTCACTTGTTTCTTCGGGATTACTATACACGTCAACACTGGATGCTTTTTCGCGCTGTGGTTCTTATCTGCTACTCCTTATGATGCTAGAGGATGGAAACAAGTTGCACATTGTTGTGTTGAGCGGTTTTTTTTTACCCGCACAAAGGGAATGTTTTGCTTTGCTGCTGTTTCCTGAAGGACATGTTGTATTGTTGAATGTTGATATTGATTAGGACTGCCTTGGCTTCAGTATACTGAAATAAGAGAAAAATAGGAAAGAAAGAAAATAATCCATTTATTTAATCTATTTTTGATTACTTGTTCTGTTTAGACCCAAATTATTTGTTTGATATTACATGTAACTTCGGACTAGGATGTGTCATTTGTATACAACAATGCAATATTAACTTGCTTAAGCTTGTTGTACTCACAACATGCAGACATGCAGTGCACTAGTTACAAGATTTAGTGCCTGTACAGAATAACTTGCTTATCGAGTAATGAGTATTGACCTTGGATATTTTAATTTCCTGTGGATTTTTATGATTGAGCATGTCCTTTCCCTTCCTGTTCACTACTAATTAATGAACTCATCTTAATGAATGACTATTGCTTTTATTTGTTGACTTTTACTTTGATGAATGTATATTGCAGGTGCTACCTCAGCCAAGGAAAATGGCAACATTTACTTCAAGAGTAAATACTTCAAAGAGGCTATAGTCTACTACTCAAGAAGCATCTCTTGTCTACCAACAGCTAGTGCATATGCCAACAGAGGTTCTGCCAGTCTCCAACTTGGTAAATACCAAGAAGCGGAGATGGACTTCTCGGAGGCTTTAAAGATTGATCAACATTACGTGAAAGTGTATGTACGGCGAGCGATTGTGAGAAAAGAATTGGGGATGTTTTGCAAAGCAAAAGAAGATGTCGAAATGGCCTTGAAACTGGAAGGTCAACACCATGAAATTTTGAAGTTGTATGCAGAAATTAATTCCTTGCTTGAAAAGGTAAATACTTTTCCTTGCACTTCATGAGATTAACTGGCCTAGTACTCCATTCCATCTTTTGGCTTTTCTTTATTTATCTAGAACCAAGCAATAGGGACCTATATCAATGTGCAAGATTGTATGAACTTCCATTTTGAATAAGTGAGCTCTTTACGATTATAAAGTGTGAATTACCTTTTATAATTTGGCCTTTGTGGTCATTCTCATCTTTTATGTGTACGAAAGTGTTAAAGCAGAAGAGGGTGAGCTACTGAGCTGTGTTGTCTTATCTAGTTTTGCCTGTCATGCAATATATGCTTTGAATTTCAGTTGTATCCTTGTATGTGACTGACCATTTTCTTTTGTTTGAGGCTAATGTTACCCTTTTGATCTTTCTTTCATGGTAACTTCAACATTATTCCACTGCCTTAAATTTCATAATGGGGACATAACAGAAAAACATACTCCCTTATAGAAATGAGGAACTTATGGCCGAGGAGTTTCATGGCCACAAGAACGCAACCGAACTCAATTGGAGTTACCTCAAACGAAAAATGGGCAGCTTTAAAAAAAATTAATATACTAGTAAAACAGGTAGTTGGCCTTAAGAAGTGAAGTGTGCAGAAGCGCTAAAAAGAAGGATCTGACCTTTGTTTGCTATGACATGGAATTCCGTTAACTGAAATCAAACTTGCAAAGCTGGTATGCTTCTATAGCATTGCGTATATACCTTTATGGTTCCATGAAATATGACAGGTGTATGGAATAAGCTAGGCTGCTCCAGTATACTTCCATGCATATGGTTGTCTTCTTGTGTTTGTCATAACTTTGTTGCAATTTGTTGATATTTCCTACTTTGGTGACAAACTAATCATATATGCGCTTGATTGTCTTCAAGGACGATAAAAGTAGTTGTTGTGATTTGTAACTATCCTTTCTTTAATTCTGTACAACCATTTTTTCCTTATTCAAAGTAGATGAAGATCAGCCTTTACAAATAATGTTGGTAGAAGTGTTAACCTCTACCGACTATGTCAAACTTACATCTCGTGCTTTGTGGTCGAGTATAGTTGTACGAATAATTAAGTCTTATCCTTTCTTTTGGTTCTCCGCTCTTTCGTGCTTGTAGGGAAATCAAAATGACCAAAACGAACTTGCATTCTTCTATCTGAAACAGCCTTACACGCCCTTAATAAAATTACCTTTTCTTTTGTCTGTTTGACCAATTATTGTTATCGTGTATCATGTTCTGCATACCATTAAGATCAATGTTATAAAAAAAAAGAAGAAGTTTTGTCTTCATTCTCATGAAAAATGACCTTTAACAGTGGAACTAATAAAGATTAATCATCTGCTTGCAGCTTGTTTGATGAGATAAAGTTGCAAGGGATGAACATGGTCAGTTTCTTGCACTATTACAAAGTTACTAGCTATGCTGCGTAAGCCCAGATATTGCTGAAAATTTGAAGCCCTGCGTGATGATTTGATATGGGCGAGACATTTAGGCTGGAAGAAAGTTGTTTCCGAAACAGACTATCAAAGTTACGTCTGCGTGGGCCAATATGTCAACAGATTTTCCTGATTTCAGCAAATTATGTTTGATTGTTTGCACTTGATGATTTCATGTGATCAGTGTTGTCCATGTGAAGCGTGACTGACTGACTGCATTAGCGTTGATATACCGTGAATATTAGTTCAGACTTCAAAAGTGAGGTTTTGTGAATTGAATATTGATATCCCGTTGGATGATGCCTATCTCGGCAACCATTAATGACATTCTAATTTTGAAATATAAACAATAAGTTGAAATCAATGTTTTTTTTTTGAAAGGTAAGAAATGGGGTTACTAGGAGGGCCTTCTCTTGAGGCACACTCCTAGTCTATCATCGTAAAGAATGCCATTTAACTCCCTTGACTATGAAGTCTCCCAAACGATCGTAGAATTTCCAATATGACCATAATTGGCCATCTAATCTGCCGTTCTATTTCCTTCTCTATGTATATACAAAACTCGCTGAATCCATGGTTTCTTAGAAGAAAAAAAATAGGACACTCCGATGAAGGATCATTACACAGAGAGTTCAAATAAGTGTTGGTGCGTGGTGACCAGCACTTAATTAAAAGCAAGCAAAAAGATGGGAGGACTCCTGGCACGGCTATTTTGTGTCAAAAAGGTGAATATGTTCTTTTTTTGACCAAAAATAAGGGAATGCAGATCTTCTGAGGCACTCATGCCCTCTCATTTCTGCCAGGCTACCCATTGCATTTCCCCAACCTCAGGGCTCAGACAAAAGCACTTACTGTAGAAAGTGGAAAAAAAAAGTAAAGCTAAAAAACCAAAATAGCCGATCCTAAACGACGATGCATAGAGCCAAATGCCCAAATCACACACCTGAAATCAGCAAAACCCCCAACCGTCCACTCCAAACAAGCAACCGTAGAAAGTAGAAACCAAACCGAACCTTACCGAAAAAGTTACAAAAAAGAAAAACCCCGATCAACCAAAACCCCTATGGACAGTGACACTATCTTCCCGGAGGATATTCTCCTCACAATCTTAACCCGTCTGCCCGCAAAATTGCTTCACCGTTTCAAATGTGTCTCTAAGCACTGGCTCTCACTTATAACCTCTCCCCATTTCCTCAAAGCCTACCTCACTCATGGATCCTCACTCACCGCCACCCCCGCGCCTTAGCCCCAGACTCAGGCCCAGGCCCAAACTTAGGCCCATACTTCTCCTTCTCCTCCTCCCTCACCGAACCCCCAAACATCACTTATGTAACTATCAGGGGCTTCCCCGGTCGTTACATCGACCCTGAACCACCTTTGATCATCACTTCAAGCCACGGGCTGATATTATTATTATCATCCCCCAAGGACGACTTCTTCTGGGTCGTCAACCCCGTCACGAATCACACTGCCGTTCTGCCCATCCCCGTTGGTGTTCAAATAACTTAGCTAACCGGCATTTGTATGGCAGCCAAATTCACCCCATCATATGAAGATGTCAGCCTTGTCGTCGTGGTCCCTCAAGCCCCGAAGGACCGCACTAAGGAAGCAGCAACACTGTTGGTTTATAAGTCGGATACTGATAAGTGGGAAACAAGGGCAGCTGTGTATACCGCAGGCGGCAGGAGGTGGCAGTGGTGATGGTTAAAGATAAATCTTTTCTCTTCAATATGAAGGAGAACAAGTTGGTGGGCTTTGGTACTTGTCCGGCTCCTGCTGCGGGCAGCAATAAGAGGCCTTATCTGATAGTTGTACTCCCGCCGTGGCCTAGTCCCCTCCCCAAACGCCTCGGTGAGCAAGCGAGCTTTCTAGACATTTCTAATTTACTTTTGATACATTGCTAGTTATAATTTTGGTAAGTGTGCTTATTTTGTAGAATTATTTTACCAACCAGATGCTAGCTAAGTAGCTAGGAGTTGATGGTGGCTTACAATTACTGAGTGATACGGAATTGTTTGAGTTTGCATGCGGGCTGTCAATGTTAGTTTGGATTTTGGTTGATTAGGCTATTTAGCTGTGATTTGTGTTTTGAGAGCCTGTGGACACTTTGCACTTTCTGTTTGATATAGTGCAGACAAATTCTGAGTAATTCGTGTCAATCATCACTGTAGCTATAGCAACCTGTCGTCCAGATATGCAATTTCATTTTCATGATCTGATATTAAAACAACCTGTTGTTCCCAAGCTGGACAACTTCCAGCCAAGTCCTAGTAGCATAGCTAGATATAGACCCGTGATCTGATTTTATGTGTGTGTATAATTTCTCTCGAGGAAAAAAAATTTGTTCCCGTTTTCTGTTTTTGGTTACTTGTGTGACATTAACTATAGTAGCGAATGTTGATCATACTGTTGTTTTTGTACTTCTATTCTACTAGTGTTGCTTTGCTGGAGATTAAAAACTTAGCTTCACCCATATGGAAGGAACAGATTTACCTATTATGTTTACTACTGATAATTTTGTTTGGTCTCATCTTTTTTCCTTTTTCTCCTGACCTCCAAACTATGTGATGCTGTATATGTATACTTCTATAAGGGTCGTAGTGCTGGAGTATAATGCTCAATTACCTGGTGGTGGGAAGAAGACAGAAGTTACATTTTTGGATTGATGTACATGTATTTGTACTTGGTAGTAGCGTGGACCAAAATTTCGTACAGCTCTCATACCGTATATGGCATACATAATACGACCAGCTTCGTGCTCATCATCTATCCATCTGTCTAGTAACGACCCGCGCCTTGAGTTTTTATGTTTTGCTTGTTTCTTTAGGGTGTGCTTGAGATTGGATTGTTACTTCAAATATCTGGTGTAGTTGGGTGTTGTGGCGTGCATTTGTTTTATAAGAACGTGTCTCCCATCTTAATTGTGTTGTCTTTACTCTCACAAGGCAACGTGAACTAGCATATGCCAGTCATTTGTATGATCACTGTACTTGCGGTGGCCTGAACAATTATTGAGTGATGAGATTTGTCTGAGAACTCTGAATGCAGAGTTTGGATTTGAATTGATTAGGCTACTAGTTTATCAAAATGGATTGAGTGGTGCTGGGTGTCTGTCTTTTGGAAATTTGTTGGATGATGGCCTGGCCTGCTATGACCGCCCTCTTTTTCTGGGGGGGTGGGGTGGGGGGTGTTAGCTACGATTGGTGTTCTGAGAGAACTTTGGACCTCTTCTCACTTCCTGTATGATGGACCCCGGACAATTCCGTAGCCCATTCCTTCGGGATTGAGTAAGTATTTTCAAGACCGAACAGTCAACACTGTATGCTTTAACGATTTATTGTTCATCTATGCTATTTTCATATTGAATCTTTGATGCTGTTTTGGAATCAAGTTGTACAATGTTGGAACTTTACGGGGAAAATAGTTCTTGCTGCAGCACCGTGAGGGGGCAATTTATATGGTACACCTTCGATGCATTTTTTCTATCACTAAAATGAATTTTCTTACAACACACTGCATTTTCAAAAATGCATTTGTGTAAGAAACAAATGCATTTTTTTATGTTGTATGGTGGAGAAGAGGGAATAAGAGAGGGTGTACAAAAGTCAAATACACCTAAGTTTACCATATAAGAATTGTTGTGAGGGAACGCATGTTCAGTAGACTGCCTTGATGTTTTACTGTTTTGAATTAACTCTAGATATAGCCCCATGAGGAGATATTATGTATAAGCATACCTTTACTAGCAAGAAAGAAAAGAAGATGTCATTCCATTTTATATGTATGCTGTTGATTACTGTTGGACATTAACCAATGCCTATGTCTTATTAGTTATTACTGTGTACAGTGGTCCTAGCTTCCTTAGCTTGCATCAAATTTGCTGCTTGGTTTTGGGTTGGGATTGCGTTTAGTATTTGGTTTAGTTTGGTTCAGTGTCATGATTTTTTTTTTCTAATCTAAATTGTGTCTCCCAACTCAACCATGTTGTCTGAATGCAGTTTTAATTGATTCTCATGGGGCAATCTGAACTTGCCTATGCCTATGCCTATGCCTATTACAGTCCCATGTCTCAACACAGCCCGCTAGTTAAAATCTCTTGAAGTTGTGTACTTCCACTAGTTTTGCTTTACTGGAGATTAAAAGCTTGCTTCACCCATATGGAAGGAACAGATTTTCCTATTATGTTTCATACTGATGATTGAGTTTGGTCCTAGCTTCAAAAGGTTCAATTGCACCGCAACTCCGACGTTTGTTAGGGCTTATGATGTTCCTTGCTGGATCCAAACTAACAAATTTTCCCAAAATTTATCTTGGTTTATCCGAACCTTAGTCAGTTTCTGTTCTTCATCTGTCTAGCATGCTGGCCCCTCCTCCCAGCCCCTCTTCTTTTTTCGTTTTCTTCCTGACCTCCAAACTTGAATTATTATACTTTTGGTTCTGTTGGGTGGAATTGAGGCCGGATATATTATGAACAACATTTATATTGTCTAAATGCAGTTTCTGTTGACAGCCCACAAGTTATAAGATCTTGGGTCTTCTACAAAGCAGTTTGCTTGTCGACCTTAAATATCCTGATTCTCCGAGGCATTTACTGATTAAGTTTGTCTTTCCCCTTTAATAATACTAATTAATTAATTAATGACTCATTTTGATTTACTGTTGCTTGATGAATGTATATTGCAGAAGCTACCTCTTTCAAGGCTAAAGGCAACTTTCACTTTGAGAATAGGTATTTCGAAGATGCTATAGACTGTTACTCTAGAAGTATCTGCTGTTTTTCAACAGCTGCTGCCTATGCCGATAGAGCTGCTGCACATCTCGAACTTGGCAAATATGAAGAAACGGAGATTGATTGCTCGGAGGCGTTGAAACTCGACAATCAGTACTTGAAAGCATATGCAAGCCGAGCTAGTGCAAGAAAAGAATTGGGCAAGTTGTTGGAAGCTAAGGAAGATGTAGAAATTGGCTTGAAGCTGGATGGTGGTCCGCATCAAGGACTCTTGAAGTTGTTTTCAGAAATCAATTGCTTACTCGAAAAGGTAAAACTTATGTCTTATAAGGTTTGAGGTTAGACTGTTGAGTGCCATTCTTTGGCTATAATTTTTGAGCAACTATATCAATCTGCAACATTAGTGCGCCAACTTCAATCTAAAGTGGCTGTGCTCTGTACGACGAATCAACTGTCTTGATTGGGCCTTTGCGATCATTGTCGTCTTTTTTTGTTCAGGAAACTGTCAAAGGAGAAGAGGACGGTGGACTTTGATACGGTTTGATGTTACTGCTATGTTGGAAGTACATTTCTGTGAACTGTGTTCTTATCGAGATTTGCCTTGCATCAATATTTTGCTTTGAACTTCAGTTGTTTATGACTGTCCATTTTCCGCTTGTTTGAGGCTTAATGTTGCCTTTCTGATCTGCTTTTGCGGTAACTTCTACAATACTTCCCACCACTTAATCTCAAATTGAGGATATTTCAGAAGAAACTGCACCCATGAATGTTACGAAATCGAGAATTCATGGCAGTAGAATTTCATAGCCCGAATAAGGTAACATAATCCAATTGGAGTTTGCACCACACTAACATTTAAAGAAAATTAAATAAAGAAAGAAGAGAATCTATTAAAACAGCAAAATAGCTTAGAAATAAAATGCATGGAAAACATATTTTGGCATCGAGGTTTCTTTTCATACCTTTTTTGTTTTATAAAACATCCCTTTGGTTCATTTGCCAAAACTTTGATTTGAGTGTATTATTTTGGTGCCTTGCATTTGCTTTATGATTTTTTTTCTGAAGTTTTTCCCTGACCAACTGTGTTGTCTACTTGTCTGGAATGCACTTTCTTTTTACTCTCATGGTACGGATATTCACTTGTTGAGTATTCTCCCATTATATAGTGGTTTAGTTACAATAAGTCGAAGGTAAAGTTGCTTACAGTAATCCTACCGTAAAGTCTTTTTGTTATAAGATCTTAGAGGTTAAACCTATGATTTATACTTCTAGCTGTACACTGAATAATACTACTGTGTAATAATACTATACTTTGCAAGAACGTAGCCTTGTTCATTGGGATAGTATCTTGGCACTTTTGTTTTTGTTTGTGGGATCCTTCTTTGCCTATAATTGTTGCATACTCCATTTATATTCTTGTTTGCGTTTCAGTATGCATCTTTTACTTTAAGCATTGTTATGAAGTACAAAGTAACTTTCCTGAACTGGGCGTTGCGATCATAATCTCATTCTGATTTATGTGCAATCAGGGAATATAGAAGAGGATGGACTTGCATGCATGTTGACCCTCGGTAAAGAAGGGCATTTCTCATCATTTATCTAGTCTTGGTCTATGTGCTGCAAGACATTTTGGGAAGTATCCATGTTCATGTAAATTGTGCTCTGAAGTTTGGAGTTTGGCCTTAGTTATGATTGTTCATTCCCTTTTGTTTGGCCCTGGCATAGTTGGGGGATATTTTGTTGAAATGGTGAAATCTTGTCTCATATTGGCTGAATTAATTGCCTATTACTCTTTATGAAGGTCTCTGAATCTGTGATAGCCATTGCAGTTTTTGCTAAGCTTCGTCTTTTGTTTCCAGTCATTCTGAAGGATTGTTTGCTTTGAAATTTCGATTATAGAGTTGCAAGATGTGTTGTCCAATCTCGTCACCTTAAGTAAGTGTCTGCCACTCGGGTTGAATTCAAAACTATCTACAGCAAAGCAGCGTGGCTAAAACAAAACTATTAGTGCCCGGAGTCAGAGATGTATTATCAGAAACTACAATAACAAGATCTCAAAAAAGAAACTACAATAACAAGAGTGTCAGAACTACAACAACAATAACAATCGAGTGTATCCCCATTAGATGGGGGTGTTCGGGGTCGGGATGTACGCAACCATACCCCTGTTTAAAAAAACAGAGAGGTTGTTTCCGAGATTGACCCATTGCTGCATTGAAGTTAGGGATGGCAATGGGGCGGGTATAA